>JANBPK010001494.1:0-60553 GCA_027579435.1 Candolleomyces eurysporus
CGGGGTATTGCCCTCCGGATTGTCGGCAGGGCCATGGTTGTCTCCTCCTCCAGAGTGAGTAAATTCGGCCATATCGATTTGTTGGTAAGTTGGTTCGAAAAGCTCGGTTAGATCGCAAAAGTTTCGACAGTGGATGGTGGTCCAAGTTCAAGTTGCGGTGAGAGAGCGCAAGGCATTCCTGATGATCCCGTGACTCTGCGGTTGGGCGTCGAACTCTGGGAGGCAGTTCGGCCGATACTTCGCAAGCCTACTCTCAAAGGGATCTCATTGGCTAACGAATCGCGGAGTCAGAAGATCCGGTAAGATATCGCTAAACTCGTGCGTCACAATCGTTGACCCTCAAAACAAGGTAGTAGATAAAGCATATATGCATAAGGGCCGAATCTCCAGACAGCAAAGGAAAATCGAGACTGAATCCACCGCCCGAGCTGCAAAGCTCAAGATACCGAACCCGAGGCGCCTCATCTGAGGAAGTCAAATGTGACCCTACACAAAAACAATCAGCCATCACGTTCAACCCGGGCACAAAGAGCGAAAGAAGAGATGGAGAAACAATAATCACGCACCTTCCCCACTCCTGCTCATGGCATCAAGATCTTTCCAACCTCCACGCTATCCAGCACCCAAGCTCAAACTCGGTATAGAACCCGGCCACATTCGAAGCGGCCGCGTCCTACTGGAAGGTAGGCCAAAAGGTGAGGTCGACAGTCCATTTGCATAATTCCAGGATTTCGTCTTCGTCCGTATATCGCATATTTCTGCTGGAGTCACTGGTGTAGAGGGTGGCGACGAAGGAGGAGTCTATGAGGCGGTTAAGATCAGTTTAAAGTAAATAGTTTAAGATATGGAGAAGTCGACGAACCGGAGGGTGATTGGGAGATTTGCTTGAGATCGCGAACAGTTCCGCACCGGGGGGGGATTCGCCAACAAGCTGACCAGAAATTGGTCGTGAGACGTCGCCTGAAAGCAAAATCAATATCCGAAGTCGAGATAGGCGACAGGCACGACGCACCCTTTCCTAACAATCGCCCCTTTCCACGAAAGATATTGCAACCTATCAAGCATGCAAAACTCGTCAACAAGCCACGAGAGCAGAGACGTGAAGGACGCATACCACCAACATCGATATATACACAGGTTTTTTGAGCCAATCCATCTGTGCCGCAAGTGGCTCGACCTACTTGAACAATGTAAACACCCTGGGCCAACGATTGACAAAGAAACCCGCACCTTCATAAAATACGGATGACCGTCGAAACCAAACTCCTCTTCGCCAACCCGTACTGCGAAGCACTACGAAGCGTCGCAGTAGCTGCGCCAGGAGGGCGACAGATGTACGGAATTAGTCTTCCGAATTGTTGCTATGCAATTCAAGCGTCAGTATATCGGCCTTTCTCGTGATATGAATCGTCAAGCCTCACCTCGATACGTTGCTTTGAATGCTCGCTGGCGGCGAGCGTGTAGAGGCTGGTCGATTTTAGCGGGTTGCTCTTCGGATAGTTGGAGAACTTATGCCACAGAATCAGCAAACGGCAGAATCGGAAGAACAACACAGAATAGTATCCACCTGATCTATGACAGAGGTAAAGACTTGTCTTCGAAACAAATTGCCCGACATCGACAACTGTCCATTGATCAGCCCAACGGTAGGATGATGAGCGCCTTCGATGTTGAAGGAGGTGAAATGGAACATGTTGTCTATGAGAAGACAGGACATTGTAGTCAACGTACAATAATTGCAATTGCAGGAAAACCTACCATCGGCTTATCGGATTCGCTGAACAAGTGCACTGGGAAGACCCATCGGTAAGTGGGGATCGAACAACGGGGGCTTCACACTCGCTGAAGTAAGCCAGCGAGGCGAGGCTGAGGTACGCAGGATGGTCCACCAAAGGAGTGTGATCCAGAACCTCGAGTTAGCAAAGAGACGCGACTTGAAAAACAACGTAGGGGCACCTTGACAAGCTCCCGGAAGGTCAAACCAAGTTCGCCCCAACGGAGCACACATCCCTGCAATCTCGAGGTGCGTCAAAGTCTGCCCGATAATCTGCAGCACGCTCATCAGAATTGAGCTACTCGATAAAATGATAATCGAGACTCACCTTTCACACAGCCAAATCAACGGCACCATTGCGAGGAATATAGTTCTGTGAGGGTTCGGGTGGGGTGCGCACGCTGAACCGCAGCGGCCTCGGGATTGCAATGGTATTTTCCATGTATTGTCCCCTGGACGCGCGCTGGCCACCAAACTGGCTGCTATAGCCGGAAGTACGTGCTTTCCCAGTCTTTCGCGACCCAGGCCGCTGGAACGGTGAGCCAGACGTCTGCCGTGTCTAGGAGAATAACAATCATCAGAATCGGTACGCGCGATGCATGCCGAGGTACTTACTGAGAGCGGTGACGGCTCCGATGTCCCTGGGAATCTGATCTTTGGTGTACTACCAGAGGCAGGCGAAGAAGTCGGTCGTGGGGAGTATTTATGTGGGTGAAAACGCGGACAGGTTTCCTTCCCGGAATATCGGACAATCGAAGCCCATCCACAGCGGGCTCAGCTGCCATCCATGAGGCTTGCATTCTTCGCGTCAAGAAGGTAGGACAAGCATGCAGGGATCTGGAAAAGCGGACACTTTGTTGAGAACAGGAGTTTGGAAGGAGTCGGATTTCGTGTACCTTGGCAAGGTGAGGATCTGCCGCACTGTTTACAGTAGGGAGTCCCCGAGGACGCGGTAACTAGCCATTGCCCAACCAAAATGCTAAGATCGCTCACGAAAATCGATCGACACTGATATCTTCTCCCCTTCCACAGCGTCGGTACAGACCGAGGCGGTGAACTCATCGATCCCGCAAATGCGTTGAATGCGGACGGTTGTCACTGATGTTAGGACTGCAAGAAGCGAGGGGCAAGTGCGATAAGCTGGGACTGCATAGCGGTCGCTGGCGACGGAATTTGCTGAGCTTGCTGTCCCCTCGTTGTCGCTGCTACCGGCATACACAGAAGTTGGGTATACGTGGATGGGGTTGGAGCTGCTTGAGCGTCTCCAACCTGGGCTGGGATGCGGGCCATCCAACCAGATACTTTGGGCCCAAGCTACGAGGCGTGCAAGAATGTTATCTGGAGGAGGGGACAATTCATTGATAAGCGTTTCAAATGAAGGGAAATGTCCCGCACCTTGACGCAAGATTCGAGATATCGACGCAGGAGGCTTAGAGGATGCGACGGGTTACGCGAGCGGATCCGCCAGGCTCCAGCCAAGCAAACACAAACTCTCCTCGAATTTTGATTTCGTGCCTCTTCAAAGCTTCACATGCAAGTAGGCGTTTCCAGTGGCGAGTGTGCCGGTACGGGCGCTGAGCGCTGAGCGTACACTGACAAATGAGAAGAGTATCTTTGTTAGATTGGCGCGATATTTGCAGGGACCTCTTCCACCAGAATTTCCAGAAGGAGAAGATGCCAGTGTCAGACATAGACGACCTTCTGGAAGTTATCGTCAGCAAGCGTACTTTTTGCAGCATTTTCGAAGCTTGGTGTTCTGGGCACAGTTTCGAAGGAGTATAAAGGCCACTTGTAGGCGAGGATTCTCCTCAGTCATTCGACTTCTCGCTTCCCACTCAACACATCTATTTCAAAAAGCCGCTTATAACGATGTCTTCTCAACAACAATTCTTCTTCCTCGGCGCCACTGGATACATTGGGTCCCAGTTCCTCGAGTCAGCCAAGCACGACGCTGCCCTCTACGCCAAACTCAAGGAGTTTACCCTCGTAGCTTTGGTTCGCGATCCCGAGAGCGCCAAGGCCAAGCAGCTCCAGGAAGTGTGGCCTGGCGTCGTATTGGTCAAGGGTACTCTGGATGATCTGAGCATCATTGAAGAGCAGGCTCGGAATTCTGCCCTCACTTTCAACGCTGCCAGCTCTGATCATGAGCCGAGTGTCCAAGGTGGAGTTTCTGGTGCATCTTTCCACTCAGGTCGATCTTCTAAACTATCTCCCGATTCATTTCTTCAGCTATCGTCAGAGGTTTGCAGAAAAGATCTGCAGACCACGCCAACGGACCCAAGCCGCTTTATATCCATACCTCTGGTTTGGCCATCCTGAGCGATAACAACCGTGGCGAGAAGGTNCCCCCCGGAGCGTATCGTCCAGCACTCCGATAGCACATTCAGACTAGAAGACTTCCCACCTACCAACCCTCATCAAGGTCCGGATAGGATTATCCACACTGCTGGGGCTCAGACGGAAAATCCTATCAGGGCCATTTCTGTGTACCCTGGTTCTGTTTATGGCTTGGGAGACGGTAAGAAGTTTTGGCCGCTTATCGAGAGGGCTTTCCGTTGAATACATGAAAATGCTACTAGGTATTTCGCCTGATTCCACGCTCTTCAGGGTCTTTGGCTCCCTCTACATCCAAACCGGAGTGGCAGGCACTTGGGGACCGGGCTATAACGCGCTTTCGGTCATCCATGTCAAGGATGTTGGTGTTGCTTTCGTCGAAATCTTCAAGCTCGTGCTTGAGGGTAAAGCGAAGGACAATTGTGAGTTCACCTACTCTGATTTTATGGTTATCTTTCTGACCCAAGAACTGATGCTAGATTTCATCGCGGACGACAAGGCTGAGCCTCTCGTCATGAAACGGTTCACGGAAGTAACGGCAAAGGTACGTTTCTGTTTCCTATCCACCAGTCGAAATTGTACTCACAATCGTAATAAAAAATCTAACAGATACTCCACGCCCACGACCTGCTTAAAGACCCAGAGGTCAAGCCCTTCCTCGAGGCTGTGACAAACAGCTTTGGCGACTTTGGGTGGGGCGTATTTGGAGGCAACTGGCAGGCTATTCCTGACCGCCTGAAGACCGAAGGCTGGGAACCAAAGGAGACAGCCAAACTCCCGTTCTGGGACTCCCCGCCTTCGGAAGCTGAGAAATTCGCCGCGACGTACAAGGCATCGAGGACGGAGTAGGCTCGAACTCGTGGCATGGACTGCTTGGTAGTGACTGTATATCATTCTTAGCTTTCTGCTATAGTATTGTCTCGACTTGCCGCCATGCCATGTTGTCATCAATCAATCATTTTACTTGTCATTTTATTCTACACTTATATATCTTATTCTTGGGATGTGATGTTATTCATACTCGGGGCGATTTTGCTGGATTGCTGGATTGAGGTTGAAGTAGTACTTGTGTTCAGCGGGCCGTTGCTTTGCGCGGCATGTTCCGAGGCCTCTATTGCTTTCAAACCTTATTTTTGGCATCATGAGTTTGAAAATCATCTATTGACATGTTGCGAAATATTGTCATTCACCACTGAAGTAGTAGGAAATGTGTGAGCAGGAGAGAGCATTTGGACTCAATAAGTTGGAGAGAGGACAGGACAGGAAAAGGAAAAAGATTGCACAATCACATTGTACAAAACAGGACAATAAGCTTGGTGTGTCACACTGCGGTTTTTGATGTGTTTTTTCAATGAGCACATTTTAAGCAAATGAGGTGCAAGGGATGCATTTTTCTTACAATTTGTGTTTAATGTGCCTACATTGGACACATATTGAGCAAAGTTTTAGTGGTGGCAGAAGGAGGCCAGACACATGCAATGCAAATTTGAATTTGTCTAGCTTAAACATTTGTATTGCAGATTGTAAACAAAGTCAACCTTTGCATTTGGTTTGCTTAAAATGTACTCTTTGAACAAACACATCAAAAACCACAGTGTCAGTGTGCTGGGTAAAAGTACCCAAGGCTTAGAGGCCTCGGAACTTTGGGCAGGAGCATAGAGATCAGTGGATTACCCAAGGAGCATGGTCAATGCCATTCCTTCATTGCTGGTACATAGCCTCCCTGATAATGGCTACAATGTCTTACTCATTAGCATTTAGATTCTCTGCTTCGTTGTCCAGGTACCCTCTTAACAGTCATAGACATCCAGACGTCCAGACGCATATGCTGCAAAGCATTCCAGCATGGGCGCTGAACAACCCCTGGTGGGGTTAACCAAACCGGCGACCCCACACTGACAAATGAGAAGGCTGTCTTTGTCAGATTGGCGCAAGATTTGCAGGAACATTTTCTGATAGCACCTTACATTTCCAAAATCAGGCAGATGCCAGTGTTACACTCTCTGCACGGCTGCCCCAGGCATACCTCTGAATTTGAGTACAGTCAGCAATATATTTCTGCAACAATTGACTTCTGAAGATGCAGCTTCTGGGCATGGTTTTGAAGGAGTATGAAGGGTAGCTGAAGGTGAGTTGAGCGCTCTGCACATTTATTTGACTTCTCACTTCCACGATTCAATACGCCAATCTTGATAAACATCTTATGATGATGTCTTTTCCTTAGCAGCAATTCTTCTTCCTCAGCACCACTGGATACATTGGGTCCCAGTTCCTCAAGTCAGCCAAGCACAATGCTGTGCTCTACGCCAAACTCAAGGAATTTACACTTGTTGCTTTGGTTCACAATCCTGAGAGCGCCAAGGCCAAGCAGCTCCAGGAAGTGTGGCCTGGCATTGTATTGGTCAAGGGTACTTTGGACCTTTATCTTTTCTTCAACTTAGTATCACGCCACACAAGATAGAAGTCACAAATCCAATCAATTGCAAATGCAAAGTAACACAAATAAAACAGCAGTAATTCTCTCTGGAAACTATGCTACAAGAGTCTGTTATATATATACTATCTGGAGCTGTGCAATCACCAGAGCTTGGCAAATAGGTGTTACACAAGATTTATAAACAAAAGAGTCCAGGCCCCAGCTAGAGAGAGAGAAAAAGAGATAGCAAGAGGGTATTGGATACGCTAAGGTGCCGCTGCACCACTTCTGCACCCACACTGTGACTATTAATAGATTCTTTTTGCCTTTTCTGGTTTGCCAAATGGGATGCTGAAGTTGATCAAGGGTGGTTGGTCCATGGTTATATCAACCACCACCTTGGTGTGCCTTTGCTCAAGCTGCATGAGGAGGAGTCAGACCTTTGTCAATTAAATGGTATTATCTTGGCAAATCACTTGTGACTGCCTCCCAGGTTATCTCTTTCCTTGAGTGACCTTTCTTTCAGAGTATTTTGAGCTCCTTTATCATGCCATGCCAGCCATCATGCCATTTGACATGCCAGAACCTTGCCGTGCATCTCTTTGCATGCTTAGGGACTTGTCCCCACTGCTCTAGCACTGAATATACTCAATTAATGTGAGGCTGTGTGAGAGGTCAGGTACCTTTAGTGCCTAGGAAATCTCCTCTATTGCCTGGTAGTGAAACTGAGTTGTTCAGCTGCAGGTTAGGCCGTTTGATCTGAAGTGGCACCAACTGGCTAACATACTAAACCCTAATCTCGGGTATAGTGGGCAGGCTTCTAAGCCAACAGTCCTCAAGCAGACTCCAACCCTTGTGAACCCAAGAGTAGCATACACTTTTGTTATCCTTTGCACCATGTGAGTTTAATAGTGAAAGGGTTTCATTGTGTGGAGATTAGATAGCCACAACCATGTATTGAATTATGAACTAGTTATTCAATAAATGGTACTTATTTCACAAAAAGGCGAACATGGTCATATCACTGAGTCCAAGGAGTTCTGTAAAGTGTGGCCTAGCACCACTTGTTGCCAGTCACTTTGAATTGCTGCTTTCCTATTTGTCTATGCCAGTGTGAGGTGAGATAAAGGGCCTGGGGCAGAAAGGGGTGGCAATCACCATGCAAATGCCTTGGCCACTTGCCACAGGTTACACTAGCAATGATGAAAACTCCAGTGGCACCATTTCTTTACTGTTGGAAAAGTCTGACTGGTGCATCCAATGGTGGTCCCATTCTTGGCCCATTCCAGCTAAGCTCAGTTGATGGCAACACAGTCCCAGCACTATCCAACAGTGATGCCAAGAGCCAGTGCAACATTTTTGCCTTTGGTACTGGTGGCAACAGCCTCCAATGGGCATTCAGAATTTTCTGACAACCGCTGAGCTTAAGCTGTGCCATGCATCACTGACAAGGAATAAAAATAATCTGGAATTCAAGTTACATTGTTCAAGGCATCCACAAATGTAGATAGAGTAAATGGATTAAACTACCTGGATCTGGATGTGGAGTATCCATAAGATTAGTACTCACCATCAAGATGGCTCATGAAGAAGAGAGAACTGAATTTATGGTAAATGCTACATCTATACAAAGTGAGAGTGACAGTAGAAATAATATTTGAAGTCTAAGTCAGGAGTGCTCCAAACTTGAAATAAAAAACATAGAGTTGGAAATTTCAGTTTACTCTCCAGCGCCAGACTAGGTGTGAGAAATTCAGAATTGATTCTTCAATGTTTTGGAGATGTCAAAAATATAGACTCGACCATTTTTGCACCCAGTGGCTGCAAGTGAAAATGCAGAGTCAAAAGAGAGATTAGAAATGTCCCAGTTTGAGGGAAACCAGCAAATCGGAACCAGTGTTGGTGAAAAATCCTGGCCAGTGAACTTGACTTGAGCCAATCCAGAAACAGAGGGGGTTTGTTTTGCAACATTTGCATAGAGTGTTAAAAAGTCTGCAAAAATTATGAAATGGATTTCATTTTTAAGAGTAGCAAGAAGGGTTCCTGCTTGGCTGTCCCACAGGCACACTGTCTTGTCATGTGATGCAGATGCCAGCCTTTGCCCATCAGGTGAGAATGCAACACTGTTCACCCAACTGGAATGGCCTTCAAGAGTGGCAAGAAGGGTTCCTGCTTGGCTGTCCCATAAGCACACTGTGTCATCATATGATGCAGATGCCAGCCGTTCTCCATCAGGTGAGAAGGCAACACTTGTTATCAGACCAGAATGGCCTTCAAACATGGCAAGAAGGGTTCCTGCTTGGCCATCCCACAAGCGCACTGTCTTGTCCCATGATCCGGATGCTATCCTTTTCCCATCAGGTGAAAAGGCAACACTAGTTACTTCTTGAAGATGGCCTGGTAAAACTGCAAGCTCCAATGGCCAACTCATATCTCCCTTTTTGATGCATGTTACACCATTTTGCTTCTTGTATATTTGATGAATGTTTGTTTGTTTTGGTGCAAGAGATATGCAAGACCAATATGCATGCAAAGGTGCCCTTTTCATAATGTTGGAGTTTAGCAAAAGAAATCTCTGACCATCTTGGAAGAGTTCTTTTAATGAGTCTAGGCCACTGTGACTTGGCTATGTTGGCACAATACAATTTGGTAAATATTGGTCAATAACAGCCATAGAAATTTGACATACCAGTTTGTCTAAGGCCTCTTTCAATGCAATATGAGCTATATCCAGCTGGTTGATGTAGGCCAATACTTCAAACCAATGCATCAAATGCTCCTTTGAGAATGTGTCTATTAGGCCAACAAGATTGGAGTCCATGTTTTCCAGTCTGCCAAGGTGATTAGCCCAATAGCAAACTGCATATTGCAGTTCTTTGGAAATGTGGTCAGTACTCAAGCCTTCTTTGAGCAAATCATCCAGGTCTTTAAATTGATCCTTGGAGGGCACAGGGACTTGGCAAATATTGAATTTGAGCTGCATGTTCATGACTTGCAAGCAATACTTTGCCAAGTGCAAATGATGCTCCTGCTCTACAATCTGGAACTCAGAAGGACAAGAGGACCCAGTGATAAAGTCAGGAAATGATTTGTGGTGAACCTTGTAAGTGAGAGCAGAGCCCTCACCCAATGGTGCAAGAATTGAATGCAAGTTGGCCAAAGTGACTCTAATATTGAGCTCAGCTTGATCCAATAGTCTTGCTAAAGTCATGGTAGAAAGGGGATTTTGAAGAACAAGAATAGCACCAACAATCTGTTTGAATCTACTGAGCCACTTTTCTGCATTTTCAGCAGGCTTGGCAGATTGAAGCACATGGAGATATAATCCACCCAGTTGAGATATTGGACTAGGGCCATCAGACTCCAGATCCAAAAGCTGTTCAAGTTGCCCTTTAGGATCAAGGTGTTGCTCATCAAGTATAAACTTGATGGCAGTGGATGCAAAGATAAAGAGTGGCCCAGACAATTTGACAAGTTTAGCCTTTTCCTCTACTGTTGGCTGCCAGCAAGGATCATACAAATCCCCTAGAACCTCTTGCATCCTGACTGATGACAAAGAGTAGTCCAAATATAGAGAAATATCCTTCTCAACTATGAGGTCCTCTATTTCCTGAAGATGGAAGATGTGTGCATAATTTGTGCCCATATACTTGTTTCTCAGTGCCCGTTCTGGACGACTGGTAAGAAACACCTTCATATTTGGCAACTGAGGGACTGAGGATATGAGAAGGTTCATAATAGCTGAAGCATCAGGTTCAGCACATTCATCCAGTGCATCAACAACCAGAACAAGTGGGGTTGCTCTTTGCTCAAGCAGTGAAGTGAGTGGCTTTGCAACAAGCAAATTGAACTGCTGAGAAAGAACCTTGTCAAGAGCATCAGGATTACTGGTCATGGCAGCTGCAATGGCTGATCCATAAGATGCATCATAGTGAGCAAGCTGAAATGCAATGGTATGCACAAAGCCAAAAGCTTTCTTTCTATCATCCTGATCTCGAGAGAAGAAGAAGGTTGCCCCAAGAGAGTTGATGCCTGCTGCACGCTGTGCTACAGTTATGGCCACAGTAGACTTGCCAATTCCAGCAATGCCATCAAGCACATAGAGTGGTGGGTTGTGGCCATCAGAGACAGAACCACTCATCCAGCGCCCAACATTAGCCAAGAGTGCAGAACGGGTGCCTTCAAAGCATGGCACAATCTTGGCCATGACCTCCTGTGAGTCATAAGCAGCACCAGGTACCCATTTGAGTTGACCAAGAGTGGAATTCTGCTAGTTTGGTTAATGGAAACCAAGATTGATAAAAAAGATAAAGAACAAACCTCAAAGTGTTTGTCAAGACCTTGCATCCACCCTACCTGGTCTTGAACATTGACAAGAATGTCACTCAAGACAATTGTCCCTGCAATATGATTTTCAATCTGTCAAGAATGTGAGTTGTCACTGCAAGAATATAAGGTCCTTAGAACCATACCCAGAAGTATTGCAAGAGTTCATCCAGTTTTTTGTTTGCTTCCTTGAGAACTTCAACATCATCCTCCACTAGCACATACGCCGTAATTCCCTTCGACTTTTCCTTATTTGCAGCCTCCAAAGTATTCCATATTCCCCTGCAGCCAGAACATTATTTGAATGTTTAACCGAGCATCTGAAGAAAGATACGCACTCCACAAGACGTCCAATGCTATCCTTCAGATCTTCCGACAGAAGCTTCGGATCTTTCCCCTTGACGGCGTTTACAATACTCGAGCCCAGGAGATCGCAACGTTTCTTCAGGATCCCCACTTCTTTTTTGTTTGAGTCGGCCTCCTATGTAATGTTCGAGCGACATGCACGNAAAAAAAGTAGAAGGTATGCATACCTCAATGATGTCCACAACCTTCAGCAGTGCTCCAGCCGGACCTTTGAACGGGTCTGGAACGACGGCTACAATAATACCCAGCGCAGTTTTCAGTGTCCCCTTCGCAATTGCCCAGGCCTTGGAGGAACTCGTTGCAGACCTTGGCTCATTCACGACACCGTGAGCCATCCTAGGTGCGGTAGCGGTGCCGCTCGCAAGAGTGTCAGCAGCGCCCACTTCACCGGCTGTAGCAGCTTCCCCGTCCCTACGAAGGCCACCCATGATATTCGCATTGTCACTCAACCCTGAACCCCCAGCATCTTGGGGCCTTGTTTCCCCATCTCCCTCGTTCCTCGACTTGCTTCGATCGAGGAACGACTTGACGCCCTTCTCTGCCTTCTGCACGCGCCTCTCCATCTTATCCTTCCCTTTGTCATATTTTTCCCCCACCCATGCTCTAAATCGGCTGGCTCTGCTAGGGGGTCGACTGTCATCAGTGCCTGGCGTCACAGCACGAGACGGGATCGGCGTGTTGCGCTCCGAAATGTCGGGGATACCACGGTTTTCACCTCCGGAATGAATAAATTCAGACATGTTGGTTGGTTGGTTCGAAAAGCTCAGTTAGATCGCAAAGTTTCGACAGTGGATGGTGGTCCAAGTTCAAGTTGCGGTGAGAGAGCCTCGAGGCAGCCCTGATGCTGATCATCGATGTGCCCGTGATGACTCTGCGGTTATATTAGGCAATCAATCAGGACCGGGAGTGGACCGGTGTCCGGTCCGCCACTGGCACGAGGCGTCATAATTGCTGGTCTAGACTGGCAGTGAGCGCTGAGCTCTCGAAGCAATCTCAGAGACCGACAAACCGTGAGGTCTAACGATTCGGTAATATGCCACACAACTAGGACTTAATGATCGCGTTAGCCCTCAAAACAACGACATCTACATGGAACTGTAGGTAAAGCAACAGGAATTCTCAATCGACAAACGATAAACGAAATGAAGCCGCAAGGCTCTTAATGCCGAGCCTGAGGCAACCTCATCCGAGGAAGTCAAGTAGACCCTACGCAAACAAACCGTCAGGTCATCACGCCCAATTGGGCGGCAGAAAGCTAAAAGAATAGACGAAAAGACACATCACATGCATTTCCCCACTCTTGCCTACGATACAACAAGGTCCCTCGAGCCTCCACGCTATCCAACTCCAACCCAGGCTCAAACTCGGTATAGAACCCAGCCATATTCGAAGTGGCCGCGTTCTGCTGGAAGGTTGGTAGCGAGGCGAAACCATTTTCACAGCTAAAGGCATTTGCGTATCACTATGATCTTGTCCGAGTCGCAGGTGTAGAGGGTGGCGACAAAGGAGGAGACTATACAGGAGAATGCAGCGTTCGGTTAAGCATGGACAGGTCAAGATAGGATTAGGTAGACGCACCAGAAGGGTATCGGGTGAATCTGCTTTAAATAGCAAATGGGAAAATAGGTCAGTCAGCACGTAGCACTGGCAGAGAAAGTTCGCCAAGAAACTTACCAGAACTTCTTTGTAAGACGTTGCCTAAGAGTGAAATCGATATCCGATGCGTAAATAGGCGACAGAAACGACGCACTTTTTCCTGACAACTGTCCCCTTCAGCACAAGGTACTGAAACCTATCAAGCACGCACAACTCGTCGGCAAGCCACGAGAGCAGAGACATGAAAGCACCCATACTGATTCTCGCAAACCGAAACATCCGCTTCGTTACTTTTTTTTATATGCGCAAGCCTCTTCAGCCGATCTTCCTACCGGGCGCGCAACTTGACCTATCCACAAGGTGGATAAACACGCGAGTTGAACTATACAATCGATAAGGATTCTCCACTTTCATGATATACGACATCGGACAAATAACTGTCGATAACCAAACTCTTCGTCAGCCCGTACTGCGCAGCACTATTAAGCGCTGCAGTATTTGCGTCAGGTGTTGGAAATTATGGTAAGTATCATCATTCCGCATAAAACGGCTCGAGAAACTTACCTCAACACATTCCTTCGAATACTCACTGCTGAAGAAACCTCCAACAACTACCAGGAGAGCCTATGTAGGCTGTCCGACTCTAGTGACTCGAGGTTGCTCTTCGAACAGCAGGAGCACTTCGAAACGAGCAGACAGCAGAATGCAGAGAACTTTGCCCACCTAGTCTACGACAGGGTCAAACACTTCACTTCGAAGCAGGTATTGGCAGTTGTCCATCGATAAGTCCAACGGCCGGTCGTGTCAATCTTCGACGTTGAAGGATGAGTATATGCAGTGGAGAAAATTCCCTAAGAGAAGACGAGATCGATTTTAGTCAAGGTACTGTGATCACAGTTGTAGGAAACTTACCATTGTCTTCGACACCAGAGATAGTTCAGCTGATCGGATTCGCTGAACGAGCGCACTGGGAAGATATATCAGGGACTCATCTACTAACACCCAGGGCTTCACACCACTGAAGTAAGCCAACGATGGCAGATCGAGATGCGCAGGATGCGCCGCCAAAAGTGTCTAATTAAAAGCCCTCGGTTAGTATTGAAATACAGCTTGAAGAAAACGAAGGGGTACCTTAACATTCTCCTAGAACCTTAGATCAAAGAACGAACTGCGACAGTTCGCTCCAGACCAGGCAACATATCTCCGCAATCTCGAGGTGTGGGTGTGCCAGCTGTTCGATAGTCTAACGCAGGGAGAGTGCCACCACCAGCATCGTAGACAATAAAGTTCTGCCAAGCTTCAAGTGATAAGTGACGGCGAGGTCAGCGCAGTAAACCACAGCGGGCTCGGGCTCGATGATAATCTTCAGCCTGTCACAGCTGCCTCAAGCATGATGCATGATTTCGCGGTCCTTCGCGGCCCAAGCCGCTGGAGCTTTGAGCCAAACCTCTGCCGTTTCTAAGAGAGGAATTTATCAGAATTCGGAACGGGGGGGAACGAGAGGAGCGGGAGCGAGATGCTGGTTAAAATACTTACTGAGATCGGCTCCGGCCCCGATGTCCCAGTGATCTGATCCTTCCCAAAGGCAGTTGCTCAACAACCCATCAGCCTGGTCAAACACGCGACGGAATTTGCCTACCGGATCCGGAATATTTGGCAACCGAGGATCCACGGCAGACCCATCCAAAGGGCATGGGGCTCTAACAACAATTTGAACTATTTACACTTCGAGGTGCCTACATGGGACTTGGATTCCCCGCGTGCAGGCCCAATGCATTGACGCGTCCAGCATCATCGTAGAGCAAACACGCTGGGATCTAAAAATGAAAATGAGGATCTTTCGTTGATGATAACAGTTCGGACGAGGATGGAGTGCAGGTACCTTGCAGAGCCCCTTTTGAAAGGTCCAGGCCAGGTGAGGACCCGCTGCATATGTTCTCCAGCAAAAACCCGAGACTCAACCTAACCATTACACCCCAATCAGCAATACGCTCCCACCAAAACGTCAGAAATCAAGAGCGCACCAAAATCAATCGAAACTGCCATCCTCTCCTCTTTCGCAACTTATTGAGTGCGGAAGCAGGATCGGCAAAGGCAGAGGCGGAGGCGATGGACGCATTGACCCGGCGGCAGACACGTTGAACGCGGACGGAGGGCGCTGGGTCATGAGTCTCATGTTATACCCACACGAAGACCGCGGAGGCAGGGGCGAATGCGATGTCTGAACTGGTTAGGACCGGCTGCTGAAACTGCTGGGGCTTCTCCAATACAGACTGGGAGACATTGCGCCCAACAATGGATCGGATGTACTGGCATGCAGATATTGAGTGAGCCATAAATCATTCGAAGTCAAAGAAAGATCCTTGCGCTGGGTTCAACGAGTCACCGTTGGCACCATCTGTTGATGAGACGGCAATGAAGACGTCGACGCTGCCTCATGATTCACGTCGCCTCCAATAGACATGGGCCCTTGGCCCCGGACACTCAAAGCAATTGGAAGGCATGCACCCCATTCCATTCCACCATTATCATGCCATCTGGGACGCTTTCTGGCCACCTGTGTACGACTCTGACGCATACCAGAGAGCCACGCTGCACTCTTGCTGCCCCAGTCACTCTCGATTATATCCGAGACTCAAACGTTAGTGGCTTGCCGCGTGTCGAATGCCCGAAGAGCTTGGTCAGGAACTTGGTAAGATTACACACTGAAAAGGTTTACAAATAATGGCTCTCATGAGGTGAACGTAAGACGAGTCATAGTAATTATACCAAGGTCACTTTGAGCGGAAGCTGAAGCTTTCTGTTCCCGTTCGCCGTGATTTCAGCGTCCTCGGTGGTAGGTTGAACGACGTTGTTCCACTCCCAAATGACCTTGCGATCGCTGGGAGCGAAACGGAAGGTTTGTATAAGGGTCGAAAGGACTGCCTCTGCAACAAACAAAGTGACTGCGTTCAGCAGCGAAATCAGGATTTCCAAAATGCGGGACGTACTCATTTCGAGCTGAGAAAACTTGAAACCGATGCAGGCCCGATTACCGCCGGAGAAGGTCATCCTACGGTCACGGTTCAGTCTTCAGCAAGGAAATCAAGCCGCAGTGGGAGAGGCACTCACAAATGAGAGTAGATTCCTGGAACACGGGCTTCTGGCACTCGATCTGGAAGTGGAGAGATCCATCGCTCTGGTTTCCATTCGTGTGCATCGGGACCCCAGATCTCGGGATCGGTGTTACATTTCAGGAGGCTCAGCAATATCCTGGTACCTTTAGGCACGAAAATGCTATCCATTTGCTTTCCGTCTGTCGAGGTGATGGGTTTGTCCAATGGCAGAACGATATCGCTATTTGCCCTAGAAAAGAGGATGAAATTAGTAAAGCTTCGGCAGAGACGCCGAACGCGCGACTCACTGCCTGGTTAAATACGGAACAGGTGTATGGCTGGAGACAGGAAGTTAGAGCAAACTTTCTACGGGTGTGAGCAAGCTTACACTCTGAGCGACTCCCTGCAAACCGCGTCTAGGTATGGCAACGATGACAGAGTATCGTAGTCCAATTCACCATGGCTCTCAAAGGCGTCACATATCTCGGTTCGAAGTTTTTCTTGCACCTCTGGATGCTCGCTGAGAAGGTGCAGGGTTCGCGACAGTGCGTTAGAGGTCGTATCCATGGCCGCAAATATGATTGTTCTACGCAAAGATGCAATGAGCATATGATCGACGTGTAGAACAAAACGAACGCACGAGATCTGGGCCACGAGCTCGCTCTCTGGAATTCTGTCTTCCTCGGAGGCAGCGTTGTTGGCCTTAACTGTAATCCCAAAAACCGATGGCAATCAGCCTTGAGACCAAGGGAAACGATAGAAAGAAAGTCGATTGACTTCGAGAAACTTACCAAGAACACTCATAATATCTTTCCTTCCCAGTCCATCATTCTCCATCACCTCTCGCTTCGTCGCTTCAAAGATTTCCATCGAGGTGTTGGTCATGATGTCCACCATATCCCTGATAATGTGCATTTCCTTCCATGGAAGGAAGTCGATTATCGCCCGCTGGGTCTCTGGAGAGATCAAATCGACATAGGGAAGGAGTACGATACGGCCAATCATGACTGGGGCATCGTTCGTGGCGCCACTGAGCATTACATATTCGCATTCTTGTCAGTCAACGGCTTTCAAGGAGGCGACAAATGACGGTGACGTACGTCAGGCCCTTTATGCTTGCGGCGTAAGGGTGCATCTTGGTACCCTCTTCAAGGGAATCAAACGAGTATCCAAAGCCGCTCTGTCCGATTAGTTCCAAGGCGGTTCGTGTCATCCATGAAGCGACTTCGATCTGAATCCGAGTCACAAGTCATGGTAGCCCGTTAGACGGAGCCTGATACAAATGGAAGGCTCATTGTGCTCACCTCTTTCTCGCCCTTGTTGACCTTCAGCAAGAAGGCTTTTCGCGTCTATACCTCTCTATCAGTACCACGAAAGACAACGAGACGCAGAGTATGATGATATATATACCTTATTCGCAATCTCGAAGAAGGTTGGAACTGGATCGAAGGTTAAATCGGTGGTCTGGGAGATGGAAAGTAGATGCGACGCACCCATCCCTCTCATGTGCGCAATTGAAAAGACGGGGGTCAATAGCTTCCTTTGCTTACGGTGATGTGCTCCTGCGAGATTGTCAGAAGCGCCCGGATCAAACGTCTTGGTTAAATGAATTACAGTACCTTCTGTGCTGAGCAAACCCATTCCGAAGATCTTTCTCGTGACTCTGTTCCACCACGATATCGGTCAGGATGACTGAGGCGAAACCGGTTCAGCTGTGCTTACACGAAGAAGTCGACAGGCTCTTCATAGACATTCGAGTCCTTCACAACGAACGCGAGTGTAAGGTTCTGCTATGATAAGGTTTGATTGGAGTTTACCTTTACAACAATGTGGTGAAGCGCCTTGGGGTCGTAAACGTAGAGCATGTCTTGCTGTAAAGGATCGTTGTTCAGCGCCCCGTGTCATAGGGTTGGAAATTTGATCCAGCACCCACTTTGAACAAGCCGGTAAACCTGAAAACCCTGCCATCTGAGATATGAATAGATATTGAGACGTTCGATCCCGGGTGAAGTTAAGGCTCATTAGAACTGACATTTGCGAGCGAGTTTTTCATGGTACCCTTCTGCATCATTCGCTAACAGCTTGATCAAACTCCCTGGATAGTCGTAATCAATACCAAGGTGTGAGCATTCAGTTCTCGAAAGGAACACATGCCTGTTAACCACGATTCAGGCGGAGGACCTGGGACAACAGCCAAAGGGCTCTTGAAAATAAAGCGTTTGAACCAGCGCCATGTAAACCAGGTTCCCAGGAAGATGAGTGCTGACTGGATGATGGCGAGAAGCATCTTGCGGCACTGTATCCAAACCTGGTTCTGTGGGTGAGCTCTTATTTAAGCGGACGGTGTGCACTGCTTTCGAAGTCCGATCATGGTACTGAAGCAGGGTCCATCCTCCGTGGAAAGTGAGGTAACGAAACAATATGGCGAACACGAGGTGAGAGTACCGGAGTGAGTAATGCAGGCTTCTTCATCGCCGACTTCCGTCAGTAACGAGACCACCAGCCGACAATGTTCCCTTGACGAAGGAGAGCCATTGGCTGTCAGTCAAATGGATGTCTTATCGTTGAAAACGATGGAAAGAGTCGAACATGAAGCCACATGTTCAGGAATTGAGGGTACTCTCGGCTTTTGAGAGCCTAGTGCATCAGTGGTGCTGCCATGGGGTTTCATTCCACATGCCAATATCACCGCCCAATGCTTGATTTGGGAGATCCATACCCAACTCAACAAAAGCGATTGGCTGGGGATTGCAATTGGTTAGTGAGATTTCGTTAGGGGACGCCCGAACAAGGAAACCTTACGGTGCACCGTCCCGAGGAGGCAAGCCTTTTCGTGGACGGTGGGATTTGACCATACTCGAAAAGATAACACTCGCACTTGGCAGAATCTGAAGAGTGACTAGACTCTTGACAAGCCAATTCCGTCTGTGTTGGAAAAAGCAACCCGCCGGCTCTGATCCGTTCGACACTCGGATCAAATTTGGTTATACCGATGCCTTCAACACATGCTGGCATGTAGCGTCTTTTACCTCATACTATGACACAGCTTGACACCGATCACTTGTGAACTGCTTCGCTTTGGCGCCAATAATGTTTTGAAGCGCTTGGAGATGCCCCATGCAGATCTTGAGCGAGACGAGGCTGTAACCTCGTTGCAGATGCACTCCCGACCGAATTCGAACCCATGCCACCTGCTCGTCTTTGATCTGACGTACGACTTGGATGGGGTGGTCATGACTAGGACGTGAATGGAGGACTTGAGTCCGCCGTTTGCTGCCGGAACGTTATTTCCTCGAGCTGAGGCACCAAAAACGAGAGGTCAATATCGATACCAGTCGCAGACTGTGTTGGAGGGTCGGTGTTTGATCAAATGTCACCATAATGATAGTCTCAGAACAAAGTAATTAATTAAGTTACAGGCGTATCGTCAAAGGAGCCAACTCGGAATCGTGCATATAGAGATGTAAGATAATTATGGATAATCGTGTTTTGTAAAAGCGAAGAGAAGGAAGAAAATGAAACGTTACGGGCCAGCCAGGGCTCTGGAATTATATTAGGTGTAAGAAGAGATTGCACTGAGCCTCATTAAGCAGCAAAACAAACAGTCAATCAACTTGGATGGAATGGAGAGTGCTCAGTCTCCGTAAGAGAGACAGAGCGTTACGCCTGCACCAGGGCCACTTTCAGCGGCAGCTCAGGTTCTCTGGCACCACTGGCAGCGACCTTGGCGTCCTCTGTAGTGGGCTGAACCACGGCATTCCACTCCCAGACGATCCGCTTGTCGCTGGGGGCGAACTTGAAGGTAGGAAGAAGGACCGAAAGGAGGACCTCTGTACTCAAACAATTATGTTATTGGCCGCTAGTTCAGAAATTGTCTATGTATAAAAAATGTGAGCGATACGTACTCATTTCCAGCTCGGAGACCTTGAATCCGATGCAGGCTCGACCACCGCCAGAAAAGGTCATTCTACAGAAATAGGAGAGGAAGTGGGTACGGTTATTGGTCTATCGATCAATACACGAATGAATGAAAGCACTCACAGATTAGAGTAAACCCCTGGGACGTGAGCTTCTTGTACGCTACTTTGAAGGGGAGCCAGCCATCGCTCGGGTTTCCATTCGCCCGCATCGGGACCCCAGATTTCCGGATCGGTGTTGCAATTCGAGAGGGATAACATGATCTTCGAGCCTTTGGGGACAAATATACTGTCCACAGTTTCGCCCTTTTTCGAAGTGATGGGCTTCTGGAGCGGAAGGACTGCGTCACGTATCGCCCTAAAAGTAAGGAATCGTTGGTAACAAAAGACTCAAGATCCGATTCAATTCACTTACTCCCTGTTTATGAGAGGAAGAGGCGGGTAGCTGGGGGAAATGAGAATCAGAAAGGACGCCGGACTCGCGCGTGTGGGTCACTTACACTCTCAGAGTCTCTTTTACAACCGCGTCCAGGTATGGCAGTGAGGACAAAACCTCGTAGTCCAATTCCTCCTCGTCTTGAAAAGCGTCGCATAGTTCAGTTCGTACTTTTTCTTGGACGTCTGGGTGCTGGCTGAGGAGGAAAACAATTCGTGCCATCGCGTTCGCGGTTGTGTCCATAGCAGCAAATGTGATGGTCCTACGCGAGTCGCGAAGAGTGTCAGAACTTCCGAGCCAAAGAAGAGCCACTGAAGAAAAAAAACATACGATACTTGGGCCACTAGCTCGCTCTCCGGGATCCTGTCCTGGTCTGACGCAGCGTTATTAGCCTTGACTGGAATCCAGAATAAGTTGATCAGCATCGAGAAGTGGAAAGCAGCAAGTCAATGCCAGAGACGTACAGAGGACACTCATGATATCTTTCCTTCCTAGTTCATCTCCCTCGTTCGCTGACCGCTTAGTCGCCTCGAAGATATCCAAAGAAGTACTGTGCATGACGTCCACCATATCCCTAATCCGGTGCATCTGCTTCCAAGGAAGGAAGTCGATAATAGCCCTCTGAGTTTTTGGCGATACCAAGTGGGCATAGGGAGAGAGTAGTAGTCGGGCAACCACAACGGAGGTATCGCTGATAGCACACCTGTTCCCTACGATTCAGACAGTCGACAAAATTGTGGAAAACAGATGTGACGCACATAAAGCCCTTTAGACTTGTAACGAAAGGATGCTCCTCAGAGTCCTCTGTCAGAGAATCAAACGAGTATCCAAAGCCACTCTGTCCAGTAAATTCTAACATTGTTCGGGTCATCCATGACGCAACGTCGAGCTGAGCACACGGAGGCAACTTCAGATCTCAGCTTCGAACAAGGTGGGGCAGATCAAACTCACCTCTTTCTCGCCAGCGTTTTTATTAAGCTGCAGTAAGAGGGCATTCCGCGTCTACACCTTCTGGTCAGCAGCACGAACGAGCACCGAATGCAGCGTAAGGTATTTTACCCTATTTGAGACTTCGTAAAAGGTTGGTACTGTTTTTATCGCCGCCTCAGCAAGGTGTTTTCATTCTCCGCGAAGATGAGAGTATCGTACGTACCCATTCCTTTCAAATGTCCAAGTGAGAATACTGGATTTAGAAGCTTCCTTTGTTTGCGGTGGTGCTCCCCTGGAAAGCCATAAGGAGGGTTAAGTCACATCTCTGGTGAAGACTTGCCTTGCGTGCTGAGTAAACCCATGCCAAATACTTTTTGTACGACGCTGTCAGGAAATGAATAAGCCAGGGCACAAGGGAGGATTAGCTACAGTACTCACAACTGGTATTCGTTGGGTTCTTCGTAAGAATTGATATCCTAGCCGCATAATGGAGGGCGTAAGGCACTGTCATTGAGCCCCTTGTGGGTGGATGGACGCATACCTTGATGAGAATGTGATGGAGGGCTTTCGGATCGTAAACATAGAGAATATTTTCCTGTAATATGTTGGTTACCACCCTTCATTCGAGTCTCGACAGCATTAATCCATAGCTTACTTTGAAAAGGCCAGTGAACTTGAAGACTCTGCCAACTGAAAAATAGAAAACGTCGGCATGTGTTCGGTGGTATGCAGGTCAAGTCGGCCTGGCGGTGAGTTTGCACTCACATTCGCGAGCCAATTTCTCGTGGTACTGGGCCGCATCTTGGCTGACGAGCTTCAGTAAATTCCCTGGTTACATACTAGCATTCAGTATTTACTTTAAGATGTATCCGAGCGGAAACACTCGCCTGTTAGCCATGATTCAGGAGCAGGACCAGGAACGGCATTCCAAGGGTCCTTGGACAAAACACGGTTGGATAGGCGCCATAAGAGTCGAGCTCCGAGGACGATAAGTGTGAGTTGGATGGCTGCGAACATTAACTCGTAACGTTGTAGACCCAGTACGCTAGCTGAATGGAAGTGTATCGAAACACAATAGGGCAAATTTTCTTATATAGCCTCGACTACCACATCCACACCCACATATTTTCCGACCATACCGGCCTGGACAATCCAAAGGCCGATGGTCAAAAGATGTTAAGTAGGGTTCGTCCCTCGGAACGATATGGCAAGACCCATGGAGTGCAGACATGTAAGACTACTGTGTTCTTGAAGCCTCACTGGTATTGTTCTGAGAAGTGGGTAGAGCCAAAATGTTCTTCCGAAGGAGGTGGGTTGGGAGTAACAACGTAATAAAGAAGAAGCAGACGAGACCGAGAGACGCGACGCGACGAAGGGAAGATTAAACACGCTCATCACGTGCTGCAGAAAGATAAGCGTCCGCCTCGGACGCCTTCTCGCAAGCAAGCCAACCAGTCGTACATTCCATATCTACTGGCTCTCATAAATTACAACTGAATTCGAGACGAGCGGTCGTGACTACAGCAAGCACACTTTGAGGCGGTGGACTGTCGCTTGCCAAGCACCTTAGTGGGGTCTGTGTGGGTATTTGTGTGGTAAGTCCCAGTATGTAACTTCGTCCAAAGAGGTGCCCTCAAACTGACCGGGACCACCGGTTGGCTGAGATCTGGATGAAATACGACCCCGTCAAGGGGTAGAATCTGGTGGGATGCTGAATCTTACGAACAAGCTCTTTCGTAAAGGCAAGCCTAAGGTTGACGGCGTGGAGCTCGAGTTCAGTCGAACAGTACGTTCTCGCGTTTCGATTGCTCTTTTTGCGCTACCTGGGCTAGGATGTAGGCAGCGGAGCGATTCAATGGCCATATACACGGAGTTTGTGTCGGCGACACTCAGCTATAATTTAAAAAGTAATATTGAAGTAATGATATTTCCCAAGGCGGTCCTCCATTCTCTAGCCTCATCTCGAATAGGCAGAGTTTGTCAGAATTATGAATTTCTTACAGCAATATCCCGTGGATCACGATTGTTGCACCCTCCACCAGAAAGATCCGATTGTTTGACTTGCTCTGATGTAAACGGAGGGATATGTAACGTGGAGACCAAGGTTCTGAGGCTAGGTCCCTCTGTCAATGCCTTTTTGATCGCATTCGATGAACGAGGCCTTTCAATTCTTGGGGCGACTATTCGTGCGGTAGCCCATTGCTAGGGAAGACGTCTCTCCTGTTTCTATGTAAAGTACTACTACCACAGTCTGACTGCAACCTGGTCCATGACTCTTCTCAGACATGCTATCTGGAGCTCCACAAAGGTCGAGTGTGGTGACGTTGTGTCGAGATTGACACCACAGCCGCGGCTTCGGAGGTGAGGGTCAACGAAATGCGTGTCAAAGCACTAAAAAGCGTCTTTTGGGGTCGCATTCCTACTAACGACTCGGGTCCGGATAAAATGCATCCGACCTTCTGCACTTTGGCTGCCTCATTGTTGTAACGCTTGCGGAATGTCGTATATTTCCTTGCTAAAAGATGCATTATATGTCAAGTTAACACATGTCCTCAGTTGGGAATTGATAACGCCTCTGTCCCAAACGTGAGTTGTGGCGGTGGACGGGTCTTTGCGTCCGGAGACCGATCATTACAACAGATTTAACGGCATTCGAATTGAGAAATTTCGTCTGCGGACCTTGAGCGCCTGAAATGTCAATGACACTAGGATAATGTCGTTGGCCTGCTCTAGGGCTGCTGGCTGGCTTTCCATCGATCACAAAACCCTCCTTGCCCCTGCCATGTCACACTAGCGAGAGCGCGTATCCCCAATCAGGATACCTACTGCCGACTGGAGTTAACCAGTGCTTCCTATCAACCGGCATGCAGTCTGGCACCTCGGGAAAGTGCGCTGGGCGGCATCGGTTGGACGGAACAGTCCCTGCAACGGCTAATATGGTGCTCGGCAGTTTAAGAATATGCGATTGGGGTCAAATAGAAAAAGGAGCCTCAAAACCTCATCCTTCTGGACGATTCCTCGCACTCCCGGACATAAACCAATGCTCCTCCATTTTTCGAGAGTCTGCTACCTACGAGTCTTAATATCCAACGAATGACTTGAACGGAGGTCATGGCCCTAGTAAAGCCGTGAAAGCCTGAGGTCGACCCTAATGCACCGTGCGCTATCGGAACGTTATTTCTTTGACTTGAGGTTGTATTCCATAGCCGACAAAGAGGGTCTGATGCATATCCCGTAAATAGATTACTACCTTCCAACGCAACACGATTACTGCATGTATGTATCGTCAGTCTCATCTTAAGGCATGTATCCCCGTTTTCAGGATCAGAGGATCACGATTGCACCAGGCTGAATTTCAGTGACAGCTGAAGTTTCCTCGTAGGCGCGTACGAGTAGCCATAATCTTGGAATCCTCGGTGGTGATATTCTTATGACTGGAGAGCGAGGTTGAAGGGTTGAAGGGGGATTGACAAGACCACATCCGCGCTCAAATTTCGTCAGCCGCCGGCTCGGATAGTTGTACAGGTAACGCGGACTCATTTCCAGCTAAGGGAGCGTGCATCCGATGCACGCTCGATTACCACCATAAAATGACATTCTACAGAAGAGGAAGAGAGTATAGTCATCTCAGAGAGGCCATGCGTACTACATGAATACGTAAGAGAGCCTAGTACAGATGAGGGGAAACACCCGGGACGTGGACTTCCTGTACGCTGTTTGGAAGGAGAACCGGCCATCACGGGCTCCCATCCATGAGCATCGAGACCCCGTATGTCCAGATCTGTGTTGCTTTTCAAGAGGGAGAGTATGATCTTTGATCGCCCGGGAACTCAATTGCTGTCCAACGGCTTTCCCTCTGACGGAGTTATGGGTTTTGGAAAGGAAGAATGGCATCGGTTGTCGCACTAGAAGTAGGGCATCGTTAGTAACAAACGCAATATCAGACAGAGTCAATTCACTTACTTCCTGGATATAAATGCAATAGGAGGATAGCTGGAAAGGCGAGATGATGTCCATGAAGCGCACGCGTTTGAAGTAGTGTTCATGGCCGCAAATGTAAGGGATCTTTGCTGTCAGAGGCGTTGGCAATTTTCTTTCGAGCCAGGGGAGATTCGAGAGCAATGATCCTGACTCACTTTGAAAAAGATGGTGAATGTGAACATTCTGCCGCCTGGAAAGCGGAATAAACGTTGATATGTTTTCGGCGTTGTGGAGGGCTCAGGCCTCCCACCAACCAGTCAAACATATGTTCCACATCCAGTGGTCCTCATGAAGTAGGTTCGAGACAAGCCATCGTGACTATCACAAATTGAGCGGCAGTTGCACTTTTCCTATTGTCTTTTACCATGCGCTTCGGAAATTTTCACTCTTGGAGTTGCGATTCGCACATAATATACAGATAATTGCTAATTTAGATCTGGAGGTCGAGAAGGAGCGTCAAGACGCGTGTAGACGGGCTAAAGAGCGGGACATACCTGACCCACTGAACAACCCCCAATTACTTCTGCAATTCATGTCAGTTGGAAGATCAAATTTTCAGAATCCACCCTCGCTCACCTGCACGGGCTTGACCTCTTCCAAGACCTTCGCTGCCGCCTGCACAATGATCTCGTGCTCCACCTTGTGCAGCCTTTCTTCAAATGATTCGATGGGTTCACCTTTTTCAATAGGGACCTCGCGAACGATGACAGGTTCGCCCCTGTCCACGTCCTTGACGACACGGTGGACCATTGCACCACTATGCGCTATTTCGCCCTTCTGGAACGCCTCATATGCTCTTTCGATAGCATGCGCGCCATCAAACGCGCCAGGAAGAGCAGGATGCAGGTTGATCACTGGGATGTTATGAGCAACCTCAACGCCATCATCTCCCTTCAACCCCTTCCTCCCATCCACAAGTTCCAAGAACCTCTCGCTCATAATGTGCATCCAACCCGCTAGCACTACGAGGTCCGGCTTCTCTTTGACCACAATCTTCGCGACTTCCGCATCGTAGTCCTCCCTTGTCTTTCCGGGGTTATTCTTCAGATACGGCTGGAGTGCGAGATAGGCAGTGGGGATGTTGGCCTGTGCAGCTCTTTGCAGGCCATATGCCGCCTTCCTATTCGATAGAACCAGGATTATTTGGGCGTCCGGAAGAGTAGGGGTGTTTAGCGCATCGATGAGGGCCTGCAAATTGCTTCCTGGAATTTCAGACCATATGATGGATGTATTGGACAATGCTACGACCGAAAGTACCTGAGCCGGAGATGAGCACTACGATTCGCCTTGTGGTCGTCGTCGTTGCCGACGTTGTTGAGGACATTGTCGAAGCCAAGGAGAGAGATGGACAGAAAATGATGGAATTGGAAAAATTTTGATGCGATCTAAGAATAATCTCTGACCGGTACCATGTCCTCTCGCTCTCCGTCTCCAGACTTGAATCTCTCAGAATCCCCGCCAAAGCTCGACCCTAGTGTGCTGGCACTCTTGAACCAGTTTATAACAGAGAGAGAAGACGAGGAGCGCCGTTTCAAGGCGCTCGAAGCAGAGCACGTGGCGGCCACGATTGCTGGCGTCATCGGGGCTGGGCCAGACGAGGAGAAGGGAACAGACATACCCATTGTCTCTCTCGCAGAATACAAGAAGGCCTTTGGAGAGGATTGGCAACTGAGCCAATTCTGGTGAGTACAGCATCCCCACTAAAGGCGACTCCCTCGTGGCAAGGACCTTGCCTAGTGGCGACCCCCAACAACCAACAACCGGTGGATGCATATGGTGCTTACCGAATTGAATCGATATAGGTATTCTGATTCATTTGCGACCAGAACCGCAGAGGCTATACACGCCCAGTGTTCTGAGGACACTAAAATTGCTTTTCTCTGCTGCCCAACAGCGTTCGTCGCCTTCCAGAACGTAAAACAGCTGAAGGAGGCCTATGTCTTCGAAGTCGACCAGCGATTTGCGGTCCTCTCCCCGACTCAGTACATCTTCTACGACTTGGACGAACCCAATGCGTTCCCGGAACGTTTTGAGCACTATTTCGACTTTGTGGTTGTCGATCCGCCCTTTTTAAACGAGGTGCGCACCGTCGGACACCTGGCTTTCTCGATTTCTAATGCAAAACTCTCTAGGTTACGAATAGGAAAATTTCAACGACGCTACGACAAATCATGAAGTCGAAGGACTCAAAACTACTACTGCTCACGTCAACTTCGGTGGAAGACGTCGTAAAGCAAGTATACGACGAGCCTCCCGTCGGACCCCTAAAACGTACGGCCCTCGTCGTCGAGCACGGCCAGCTTGCGAACGATTTCGCATCCTGGGGCTCTTGGGAAGGTGCCGAAAACTTCGGGAAATAACTTCCCGGGTCAGGCCTGTCTTACACACTCGAAACGAATACCCGCTAAAGGTGCCACATCGGCAAGAGGAGGGATGTGGTATAGATGTCGACCTAACGAGCTAGAGGGGTATCTAGACACGGAATTTAGAAGGATACTATCATCTTGTACAGTTGCAGTCGACTTTAGTCGCTAACAATTGAATCACCAAAACGTCATCCTATCTAACGAGCACCAAGATCTGACACGATGGTCACCCTCCTCGCCTTCCTAATGTCTCTCCTCGGACTACAACAGCTTCATCAATAGCCCCACCTCAGTCGGAGCGAATGCTGAATCTGCTTCGACTAGGTATGAACCTGCTAGCCCGAGGCAGTACTAGTCCATAGTCGAACCACTTGGTAGACCGTGGTGGAGATGCCAATTGAACGATCTAGAGATCTAGATACGATGCATATAAAGATATCATTATTGTATACACAGTCGAACCCACTTCAATCATCAAAGAGTCATTCCAACCACGAGCACAAAATCTGAGATGTGTGGGTATAGCATTAAGTCAACATCTTAAAGGCTCGAGAATCAAACCGTCTACAGTACACATAAAGCACAATCATCGTTAATCACTCGGGCAACAAAACACAATTCAAGTCCAAAACCATCCGTTTAATCTTCCTTTCCGCGGCGACCCGTTCAACCAGACTTCTCGTGATAATGAACTCCCCATCCTCGCCTTCTTCATCCGAATCGTCCTCTGACTTCAACCGCTTCGTCAACAATCCCACCTCATTCAATGCAAACGCAGCATCTTCTGGACGTAGGTTAGTTACACGAGCGATGTCCGCTAGCGTACAACGAGTATGAATGTGGGTTTCCGCGGCTCCGTCTTCTCGGAGTTTAGTTTGGAACTGTCTATCAGTGGTGAATTTGGGTTCTAAGAACCACACCGATGATCGATAAATAAAATCTCGAATTGCAACAAAGATAAACAGCAACATACCCGTCATCAAATCCAGGGGTGTCTTCAACGTCGCAATCTCAGCGTGGAGGTCCGCATCGTTATTTTTCTTCTTTCGGGGAACAGGGTCTGGCGTAACCCTGGTCGCATCAGGGAAGTTTCCCGTACTGATGACGATGGATTTTGTCGTTGGTGGGAGTACAGAAAGAACGCGTCTACGAGAGAGAGGTTAGAAATTCAATCGGCGATGAATAGCAACAACGAAAAAGGTCATGCATTTGATAATGGTAGACGACGCTTACCTGAAGAAACGGATGAGGGTGGCTACCCAATATGAGAGGTAGCCGCGTAGGCCGAGGGCTGATAGAGGTCGTTCGGGGGTTCCAACTTTCCCCGCTCGGCGGGAGAGTTCGTAACCTAGCGGACGAGGTCAACATTGATCACTCCAAAAAGATTATGATGAATTCTAAGGGTACATACTGAATTCGATCATCAACATTCCATAACCCTGTCTTTGCCATTGGGGAAGAGTGACTATGCATGCCAAATTGTAATCGTCGAAAGACACCTTCTCCTAGATAAAGAGCTTCCTTTAGAGGTTTGAGCAAGGGGCGACCGGGGAAAGCTACGTGCCTTGGAGAAGTACCCTACGACGTGTTCGCGCGATTCTTTGTACGTTGTTAAAACGTAAAACATGACTAGTCAACGAAAAGGGGTGTAAGATTCAAGAAATGCTGCAGGAACAAGACGAATGACATACAATTATCCAGGTCGAAGAAAATGGTCTTAATATCAATAAATAGTTTGCCAAACAGTGAGAGCATCTGGCAATATAGCTGGGCAGGTGTCAGTCAAAGATCTTGAGTGGCAAGGATTGAAGAAGAGATACCTTTTCCTGGGCACCATCAACCTCCCAAATAGACAGAGGATCCCGCCCATAAACCCTCTTTCCTGGTGGGCATGCCACTGTACACCGCTTCTGCACGAATGGAAGTCAGAGGAGAGTCCAACCGGTAGAAAACCTGTCACGTACGCGATGAATCTCCGAGGATACAGGCTCTGAGAAATATTTGAAGCATCTATCGCAGACCCACAGGGAAGGGAGGTCACCACCCTGTGGTTTCATCGTCCTCACAATCAAATCCGACGTGCTCGTGTGCGATCTGCCTGCGGTACGAGAAGCGAACGAGATCATCGACTTTGCTAACGCACTTGTCGGCGGTATTTCGTCCAGGTCAGCGTCATTAGGTGGGTAGGGCGACGGATACCTGGCAAAGGAAAAGTTTAGAGGAGCAGACGCAGGCAAGGCACGTGCGATGCGCACCAAGTTCCAATTCTGTACTCTCCAAAATACACGTATTCGAAGTTTCGGTTGGTAGTGGAGATGATAGGGTCTCCTCGCTTTTCTTCGGGCATGGTAGATTGACTGGAAGGTTGGGATACGGTGCTTTCTGTTCCAGGAGTCGCTGTTCCATTGCGTCGTCTTGACGAGGATGGCTCCCCTGGGTCATCATCCTCCATGTGCTCGGGATTTGGTGCCCTAGGCTTTCTCCCGGGTCGTTTCCGTTTTTTAGTGTTGGGTGCTGGCTGAGGAGTCGGTGCTGCAAAATCGGCACTGGCATGGGCGTCCACTATTCCTTCGGACAACCACTGAGACTCTGGCTGTCCCCCGTCTAGATAGTGCAGAAAACACTGCCCATCTTCTCTCTTCTCTATACGAGCTCTACCTGCGTGCCGCGACGTCAATACGAGTAGAAATGGGGAGAAATAAGCCGTACGACTAGGTCCGCCACCCGGTTGGTCAATAAGACAAACTTGGAATCCAGGCGCCGATTCTGTATCTGAGATGGCCATCTCGCAGCCTCTTCTGGTCTTCACGAGTGGTGTTTGCCCAGCGCTATCGCGTTGCTGGGGATCCTGAGGAAGCTTGTGGCCGTACTGAACGAAAACTGGTGGCCCTTTGGCTGCCAGAGGTGGGCCACTGTTGGTTCAGGGCGGGAACCAAACAGATTGCCGACCGCGTTGAATGGTCAACATTCCTCTCTGCTTCGAACCACCACCATGTCCTCTACCACCCTTCCGAGCGAGCTCTATGAAAGCCTCTTATTGAAGCTAGTTGCAGTTCTCGAAATCACGCGTGATAATGAAGGTGTAACGACGCCCCAGGCCAAGCAAAAGCTTCTCCAGGCGGTATGCGGATTCTCATCGACAGGCTCCTGGTCTGACTTTTTGTAGACGAACGACTTTCGCAATGCTCTTGCTCACGCCAAGGAGTTGGCTTTAAATATACCCGGTGGCGAGTTTACGGTCGAAGAACAAGACGATGTCATTCGCATGTTGGAGGCTTTGAGAGATAGGAAGCGGTTTGTACTGGTTATTGTTGCATCGTGCCCTGGCTCATACCACTTCTTCAGAGCGCGATTGCTTCAGTTCTCTTCTAGGGACGTCAAATCGTCGCACACCAGGAATGATGTCAAAATGGAGATCGATTCAATGGCATCTACGCCCTTTGAAGGTTGATCTGTGAACGTTCGTTCGCCTGACGCTCATGGAATTGCAATCCCGACTGGAACCAAACTCTCGCAGGTCTCATATAAATTGCTTTGGACAGGCCATTTGGAAACGCATTTTGTCTTTCCTTTCCTCACTCCTTCACTGGATTACTTTTCCCTTTTGCGCCGGTCGCGTCTTTGTTCACCTTACACCGTTCTCTGGCAGACAACTTCTTCACCTTGCTTTCAACATTCTTTAATTTGAACTGCCTTTTTTCAAATATCCTTCTTCATTCTTGTTTTAAAATGTTTCTCCTATCATCGAGACACCGACAGCACTTCAAACGACAGGGCGGAGACCGCAATATCACTTGGATCGCTCCGAAGATGAACGACACCCTGCAGGCAGGGCAGGATTATATCGCCAGGTGGAGTTCCCCCGCGGCGCCGACATCCCCTTCTTTCCAGCTCTGCGCAGACGCAGCGGGAGCGACAAGTGCGAACAGTACTGGTGCAGCAAATTGTGGGAGCTCGGTCGGCGTGCCTCTTCAGCAAGCTCAAGGGATGTTCTTCGTATCCTTGTGAGTACCATCTTGCCTCAGTTTAGATCGTTGCTGAATGTTTCGAAATCTAGAGCGATTCCTAATATCACTTCGTCAAACCCATTCTTCCTAAGAATGCACGACGAGACCGGGCCCGACTTCGATTCGCCTCCTTTTTTTATCCAGGTCCCGCCGTAAGACTGTCGTTCTCTTCCTCACAACCACTACTGAACTCAAAATTTAAACAGGGCGAACGAAACATCCGATTCAAACACTGGTACCTCAACCAACACCACCGACTTGCAGAGCAACTCTACATCCCCGGGTCTCGTTTTCCAATTGCACAATGCAACCCAGGGGCAGGTTCTTTCCCGGCTAGATACCCCTTCCCTCGCCAAACGAGGAGATTCTTTCGATTTTCCCTTTTCGGTCAACACCCCAATGGTGACCACACTGGCCATCATCCCGCTGCTCATGGTCACCGCCGGCCTCGCCATCGCGGTCTTCTTCTGGTTCCGCCAGAGACGAACCGCCCAGATGAAGCGTCTGTATCTGACCGAGGGCCGAATGATCTACCCTCGAAGACCAAGCCCGAAGACTTTGAACTCGGCTGAAGATATCGAGTCTGCGGTTCAGTCACTCTCGAACGCACGTCTCACGGGAAAGATGCCGCATGAAGCGAAAGGGTACCCTGGCTTCCAGGAGGGGCTCGATGTCGTGTCTACTAAGCAGAAGTCGACCATACGGCACAAGAAAGCAGCTCCGAAGCGTCGCCAGCTCGGCGACATAGACGATGGGTGGAAGAATCCGAGTAGTATCCCACTTCCTTCGTCCTCCGACTCAGGATCTTCAGGATCCTCCAACGCCTCGAGAACTAGCTACGCACCAGAACCAAGATCCCTCACCGACTCTTATTTCCCGTCTGTTCCATCTCTGCAAGGGCCCATAGGGCAGCCGTTTATGCAAGGGAACGCGATGGTCGAGCCTCCTATCGTTATGAGGGGCAGTGGTCAAGTTCCGTCACCAATCAGTGCAGCTATTACCACCGCATCTCCTCCCCCGCCCAGCGTGACGAAGTTGTCTGAGAGGTTGCATCTTCGGATGCGCTCGAACAGCTCGTCGAGCCGGGGCTTTGGGCAGCCAGCCGTTGCAGGGTAGATGGGAGGGGTCACCGCTTTGGGGGCATGCTTTGCCGTTGGTTTCGCAGGGACAGTGTACCATATGGCTCTGATGGACGTTTTGGAGGAAGAACGAGTGCAGGATGTTTTTGCTGTATGCAGTGTTGGGACTGTAGGGACGGCTAACCCCGAGTCGCGAAGGGCGCATGGGAGGCTCCGGGCACTGTTATTACAGAGGGGAGGTCAGGCACTGGGTCGCTCATGATGTCCCTCCTCAGGCTGGGTGCTGTGGTGTGCACCTTGAAAGAGGTTTAGGGTATTCCTACGGTCTAGCTATTTACAGGCATGTTCTTCGAATCGTCGATAGGGTTTCGTGTCATTCTCTTTCATGTCAAATGGGCTTGTGGTCTACGGCTTTTCGAAGCGAATAGTTCTCATTTTCTGCTTTGTTAAGAGGAGTTGCATCTAAGAGGGCACGAAGTGGAAGTTGGACAAGTGCCTTCTTGGCTCAGTTGGCTAGAGCGCAGGTCTCATACGAATGTATGAGTGAGCATATGCTCACGCAATCCTGAGGTCGCAAGTTCGAGCCTTGCAGGGGGCATCGCTTTTTGCACCACGCGAAATGGGTCAATGTCAACGGCTCGTCGTAGGTGAACCCGGGGTCAACAGATAAATTGCTTGTGTCATACGTTGGGAGTCTCATTTTTGCCGGTAATCATCATGATCATACTAATTCCTCGTAACCAAGCACCCGAACAACCAAATTGACAGTTAATGACGCATAAATTAAGCATTGGAGTCGACAAGCTTTCCTAGGGTAGAAACTAATTTTCATATACCCCGGCCAGTAGGGAAACTGTCAAGGACAGCGAGCGTTTGTGCAGATGTTGACGAATGTTTGTCGACAAAGCGCCAAATGCTGCCAAATTCGTCTTCATCTGGCTTGTCACTCGCCGTGATGGTCAGCTTGGCTTACGCCGGCATGTACGCCTCGAGCACAGCAGCGAACGCTGAAGTAGTTGGCTATAAATATGAAGCAAAGTATGGAGGGTAGAAATCGCCATTCTCCTGCTCTTTAATTGCTTGATTCGACAAGTTCATACTCCTGAAGATGATGCACTACACACCTGCCATTCTCGTCACCTTTATCAGCTGCTTCCTGTTGGCTGTGGGGTCGCCAGTCGGCCAGAACGAAGCAAGGGCTACGAAACCCCCTGTTGGCTTCAACATGTGAAGAAACGCATCTTTCGCTCGTCCGACCTGAACTCATTCCATTGATAGAACGAGTCTAGGGCTCAACGGATCCGGATGCCCTCCTGGATCGACGTTCTATTTGCTCAACTGTACGTGCATCATTTGACCAAAACTGATAATATTCTCATCGGACTGGTTGTGTAGCCGATAGAACTGGTGTGACTGTGACTTTCAGTCAGTATTATGCAGAGGTTGGGCCGCGCATTCCGATTGCTAGCAACCGCAAGAATTGTCGGCTCACCTTTGGAGTAACGTGAATCACCTCGACTCATTGTTTGCGATAATGGGATTGACACAGTGTTTGTCCAGCGTTCCACCCGGGTTTACATTTGGTATTGCAAATGTCGACTATGTGAGTGGTACAGATCTTGTGCAGTGTGCAGATCTTCCTGGACAACCTGCTAATGAGATGCGAATTTACAGCGGGGCTATTATCAACTTGACGACAAAGTCACTGCGTCACAGCAGTCCATCTACTACTGTAAGCCCATCGGATGGTCTCCGAAGTAATTTCTTCTGATTTTCCGTAGTCCAGGGGCAACTTGTTCAGGCGACTGCTCGGTCGGAGCTCGTTGGTCCCATTCAAGGTCCGTTCGTTATGCAGCCATACTCCTGGATTGCCTAGATCTGAATTCGCTCTCAAGGTGCTGACTACACTCATCGTGATACATTCGATCTCGTATCCACCGTGCTTGCTCCTTGCGGCGCAAAAACGGTATTGAACGTACAAAGCGACCTCAGGACGAATAATCAGAAGAATACCAAGGGCTCCGGATACATCGCAACTGACTCTGTATGTCTATGCTGCTCCAAATCATGGTCTTTCTCCCTCCCGCTAATCACAGTATCACACTGCTTCTAGATCGACGCGACGCTCTCTCAGGTGATTCCGAAGTTCTTTCCCCCTGAAAATCCCTCCCTTCTCTCCACGCTAACATGATTGACCTAGACGTTCAACTTCCAATGGCAGACTTGTAAAAAGTAGTGCCAGCTAATTAGTCACGCACAACGAACGAGACGATGCTGCCTTATGAATTTGCCTGCTTAACTCCATACGCACTTCACTCAAGCTCATGTACCCTACGCCCTCAATGTAATACAATTGTACTCGGAAAAATATCTTCAACCATTGCAAGAAGACCCGCCGAGTATCTCCCACTTGGATCGGAACGCCCCAAGAAAATTTCGCATGGAAAACACATGTTCATCTCATTTAGTCCTTCTGTGGTCCTCGTGCGCAACATTTTGAATTCGAATGTCGAGTCTGACAGGCGAGGAAAACACCTGGGTCTTTGGTCGACCCTCGCGAACTGTACGAGCCCACCCCAAGATCGCCAATAAAGCGGTGCTTCTTCAGGCCCACTGTAAAGAAGGTGCGTCAATACGGTGCTGTTATCGGTATGAATTCCACACGATAGGCGGCCATGTTGCATGTGAGTCTTCTTTCAACCCACACAAAAATTTATCCGAAGTCGCAATTGGGTACTTGCGCACACTCACCTCGGACTCTCGCGAATGAATTCAAAATTTCAGAGATGTCGACGCTAACCTTGGATCTGGCGACAAAACAGAAGATCATGTTTTTGACGGCGTCCGGTGTGGCGGGTGCTACGTGACCAGGCGGTAGTTCAGGGCAAAGACGTGACGCTAAATTTCCGAGAATGCGGGGACGCGACGCGATAAGGCACCAAGAGTGAAGTTTCTCTGCCTGGTGTGGTCTTGTCTTCAAGCAATTCAGCCAATTCGGGGTAGGAGATAGGAAGAGCCAGAGAGTATAAAGTCCAGCTTCAATCACCAGTTTTCGAACAGTTCTGAGCAAATTCTCGCCTTTGAACGATGTTCTTTAAATTAAACATCATCTCCTTACTTGCCTTCACCTCTGTCGCGCTTGCGGCGCCGAGTCAACTGCAGGACCGTGCAGTGGCTCCACCTTCAGGGTTTAACATGTGAGTTGCTATTCTTTTGTTGTGTACTTTGTCTGATCCAAAAAATTTTCATACTTAGTACTAGCTTGGGGGTCAACGGCTCTGGATGTCCTCCTGGCTCCACAATCTACACCCTGAGCGGTGAGTTCTTGACATTGAATACGATGCTGCTCGTTGCTGACAGGGCGTTAGCTGACAAGAGCGCCGTGACTGTCCTTTTCAGCCAATTTTATGCTGAGGCTGGACCTGGTATCTCTATCAGCGCCAACCGCAAGAACTGTGCTTTAACATTCGGCGTGAAGTGAGAATTTCTGGCTCGGCATTCCGTCTAAGTGACATAAGAATTGAACTTTCGTCCGCCTATTATCAGGGTGCCTCCCGGTTTTACCTTCGGTGTCGCCAATGTCGACTACGTACGCTCTCTTCTTTCGACTTCACCTCAAGCCATTGCATTGCTAACGATTTCATCTATCAGCGCGGCTACTATCAACTCGACTCGAAAGTCACTGCGTCCCAGCAATCAATCTATTATTGTGAGTGGAGCTTAGTCTCGGTGCCAGTGCTCCATATTTTGACTGATCACGTCTATCACAGTCCAAGGTCAAGTTAAACAAGGTATGACTTTTGCCTAACTAGTTCACTAGTTCGATCCCTTTGCTGATGAGCGTTTTTACGCCCTCAATAGCTACGGCTCGATCTAACCTTGTTGGACCTGTTCCAGGCAAGTCTCTTTCTGGGACTAGCAGACCGTACTCCTAATCACTGAGTTCTATTGGTAGGAGCGTCGTATACCTATCGCGACACCTTTGATTTGGCGTCGACAGTATTGGCGCCATGTGGAGCTAGCACGGTCCTAAACGTCAATGCCGAGGTTCGGGTGAACAACCAGAACAACACCAAGGGCTCTGGATATCTTGCGAACGACTCCGTAGGTGCCCTTCGCTCGCCACCGCTCGTTGCCACGTCTAATTTTCCTCTGCAGATTGACACTACTCTCAAGCAGGTATGAATTATGCTTTCTCCACTATCTCGATTTTTGTAAATACTCATTGGTTACAGATCTTTAACTTCCAGTGGCAGACCTGCAAGTAAGCTAGCAAAATCGATAGGGTTATTGCTATCTACCACACCCAGCAATTAATTTAGTTAACAATACCATTTTCATTTGGCCCGACGGGCACGGACTTGAACGTTCGAACACCTCCTGATCATGCCTCGATACTCGTGGGCCTACACAGGCCTCTACGATAAAGCGGGGCTTCTTTAGAGCCATTTACAAAGAAGATGCGCCAATACGGTGCTGTTATCGGTAGGAATTCCGCACGATTAGAATCTTCTCAAAGCCATACACAGTAATTTCTCCGACGCCGCGCAGCTCCCTTTGGTCGGCGGGAATTCAAAGATTAATGTCAGTCTGAAATCTGGTGACGAAATAGAAGACCGGATTTTGACAGCGTCTAGCTCTGGTGGGTGCCGATGCTAGGCGACAATTGGCATTTCGAAGGTACGCCCCTAATTGCGGAGAAACGGGTTCGCGACGCTATAGGGCAATGACCAAGTGTTTCTCTGGCGAGTATTTCGCTTGGAGTAATTCCACCATTTCGGGTGGTGTGTGACATAGTAGGAATTACCAGAACGTATATAAGATCTGGTCGAGACTCTAGTGTCTTGACACGCCGAGTAACCTCTCGCCTTGGTACAATGCTCTTCGACTTTGGTTTCATCTCTCTACTTGCCTTCGTTTCGGTCGCGTTTGCCGCACCGAATCGAGCCCTACAAAGACGTGCAGTAGCTCCTCCATCAGAGTTCTCTATGTGAGTTGATCTTCTCTAAGTCTCTCGTGCATCTGTCCTGACAGAATCCGCAGCACCAGCTTTGGCATTAATGGATCTGGCTGCCCTGCCGGCTCGACGATCTATACCCTGAGCGGTAAGATATGTCGGAAAGAAATTTAATTGATTCTCAACTGTTTCATAGGCGACAAAAAGAGTTTTACCGTTGTTTTCAGTCAGCTTTATGCTGAAGCTGGCCCTGGTATATCCGCCAGTTCCAACCGCAAAAACTGCGCGTTGTCGTTCGGATTGAAGTGAGGAAATTCCTGGTTCATTCATGAATCGAATCTCATCGTATTGTCGTTTAGGGTACCCCCGGGCTTCACCTTCGGCATTGCAGACGTCAGCTACGTATGTTGTCTTTCGACTTGATCACAGCCTATTATTCATTACTACCTCAGCGGGGCTGGTATCAACTGGACTCGAAAGTCACTGCCTCCCAAAAATCAGTCTACTACTGTGAGTCCAATACCGTATCTTGTCGCTATCCAGTACAAATTCGCTGATTATGGCAATACGCAGTCCAAGGTCAAGTTGAACAAGGTACTAGCTTTGCTCGTCTCGGTCAGATGCCTTGTCGTTGACCATTAACACTATTTATCAGCTACCGCTCAAACCAGCCTTGTTGGACCCGTCGCGGGAGCGTCGTACTCCTACAGCGACTCTTTCGATTTGGTGTCGACGGTAACGGCACCGTGTGGGAGTAGCACGCTCCTTAATATTAATGCCGATGTTCGAGTGAACAATGCGAACAACACGAAAGGTTATGGCTATCTTGCGAACGACTTCGTGGGTGTTTTTTGCTGTCCTCTTCGATTCACCGTTTCTAATTTGGGTCCCCTTTACAGGTCAAGACTACTTTCACGCAGGTACGCACCCGTTCCGCTTCTATTTATCACATTCCGATGTTGATTCACCCATCATAGACCTTTAACTTCCAGTGGCAGAAGTGCTAGTAAACCAGTAGAGCAACTTTCAATTAGTTAAAGAAATAAAATGTTCATCATTGCCGATACTTCCTTCTCCTATGTGTAACTCTCTCTGAAGACAGCTCGTGAGTACTGAGCTGCACTGAGCACTCACGAGGAACAATATCCGTGTCCGGATCTTCCTCTGTGCAAAGCGAAAAAGGTATGTGGAACGGGGTTGAGCGCTGATGGCGCGGCGCGCGGGGTTTCTTGAACCTCCAAGCGAACCCTCCAGTTAGCCTCCTTTCCGCGTCATCTGAGGAACAATTGGGCTTATAATTAGAGAACTCTTTTCCCGCAGTCAATCTTCTTTTCGTGCTTGTTTTTGACCTGGACCTGGCCTCTAAGAATGACGTTGAGAGCAACCGTAAATGTGGGTCACTTTCAGCCTTTTTGAACACCGTCCTAAATGGAGTGTCCCACGAGAACTTGACAATCATGAGCGAAAACGGCCCCGAATATTGGCTCAAAGAAGGTACGATAATGTTTCTCCGAGCGCACTATAATGGCATCACGCGGTGACGCACGCACAAGTGCGCGGAGCCAATGCGGGGCGGAGGCGCTCAGTGGCATGTCAAAGGGTATTTAGTGCAGATAGGATGAACGAAACATACCCTCAGACTCCTCGTCTACCGCTATTCCTACAACTACAACAGCAATGATCTTCTCAACTCTCTCTGTTCTTACGTTGGTGTCCGCTGCCTTCGCTGCTCCGGCTCCTGTTACCACGGACGAATACGTCCATGCACCGACAGGATTCAACATGTTAGCTCCACTCTCTTGAAAGCGCGTTGCGTGCTGAGACTCTTCTCGCAGTACAAGCGTCGGTGTCATTGGCACTGGGTGTCCTCCAGGCACTTCTTATGCCTTGGTTAGCGGTGAGTCGCTTGGAAATTTACTTGCAGTCTTTGGCTGACTTTCCCGGCAGACGACAACTCTGCATTAACGGCTGTATTCAGCCAGTTCTACGCCTTCGCTGGACCCGGAGTCGGGATCAGTGATAACCGAAAAGCTTGCCGACTGACCCTTGGTGTGAAGTCAGTACCAGCTTCGCTTCCATCTTTGCATTCAATTTACTGATGACTGCCACCTTACTACAGGGTACCAGAAGGCTACTCGTTCTCTGTTAATACTCTCGAGCATGTAGGCTAAGCACACTCATTGCTGAAGCGGTCTTTGCTAAGTATGCACCTCTTAGGCCGGCTTCTACCAGTTGGACAAAGGGGTCACCGGCTCTCAAGGCTCATATTATTACTGTAAGCTTCAAAGTTGACATCAACTTGAATCTCACTGACTAATCAATCGACAGTCCAAGGAGAGCTCAATGAAGGTACGACAATTCCCATGCTCCAGGGCGCCAGGGACTCAATCTAACAACACTTTCATCCAAAGCGACTGCTCGCAAAACATATGAGGGACCTGTGCTAGGCAAAGATTACATTAACAAGATCGACTTTGAGGGCTCAACATTCTCTCCTTGCGGCAAAGATACCGTTTTGAACTTTGGCAGCGACGTCCGAGTTAACAATGCTAACAACAAGAACGGCTACGGAGCCATCGGTACAGACTCGATTCAATTCAGACAGGTGAGCTTGGCTTCAGAACGTTGACTCTCACATCATGACTCAAGTAATCCACGTCTAGACCCTCCATTTGAGCTGGAAGGCTTGCTAATTTGTAATAGTACTGGTGTTTCCGGGGCTTCTGTAGATCTAGTAATGATGACTTACCATTCCTTCTCCAAACNAAAAAATAAACGCGATTCAAACAAAACCCCGACGATATGACTGGAAAAGTATCTTTATCGTGTGATTTCGAAGAACAAACGGCGCCCTTTCAAATCAAGGTTGACAGTGATCGGATCGACACCGGCCGCTGTAAATGGCGATACAGCGGCCATTCAAGGCCATGTGCAAGTGTTCTTCCCCATTTTGTTACAAAAATTTTGACGGTATAACGACCCGGAATTACTTTGTCACGCAGCCAGCACCGAGAAACGCAAGAAACATATCAATGCGCGAATTTTTGCCGCGAATACTCACCGTCGTACTGGTGCCTCGACATTAGAATAAGTTGATGCTGGGAACTTCCTCAGCTCGAAATTATTAGGCCCTATGCAACCCCCTCCAAAAATCAGCACGACGGAGCGCATCTAGTAGTATTATTGCACCCATCGAGAGCCTGAGTCCTATCCTAGGGATGAGGCTTACCCACATCGTCCTATCTAGACTCGGATACCGTAAGATCTCGAGGATTGCACCCGTGCCCTCTTCCCGATATGGATCGAAATGCCACGATCATTCACCGCCGATCGTAGGTACCATTTGGTAGGATTCCTTCCGCGTATAGCGGCCTTCCCAAAATTTGGCGGGATCAAAGACATTGGACTGTTCATGTCATTTGCCCCGCAAATTACACTGCGCGGTCAAAGATTTTCCGACCTTGTGGAAGACGCCTTGCCATTGAGCGAGTTCTGGACTTGTCGATGGCGATTGGCAATTGTTAGGAGTTGTCTAACCGCGCCGCCCTATCGTTTCAAAGAAGAGATCTTGACACGTCCGGTGACCCTTCTTCGTAGTTTCTTCCTGTAATTTACAGTAATTTGTGTTAACAAATATTTGCCAATTTCTCCGTGGACGTATAAAAGACCTCGAGTGCAGTGAATTGAATAGTCAACCAACCTCCCAAAGATGTTGAAATCGATCGTTTCACTCCTCGCTCTCGCCTCTGTCACCTTTGCCGCACCTAGCGCTAGTCCCCTTGAGGAGCGCGCTGAGATTCCGGCGCCCCCACCTCCAGGTTTCAACATGTAGGCCACTTTTTTGCGTCGCTTACAACCGCTGACGCTCAGCGTGTCGCGTTTAGCACGAGTCTTGGTGTCCTTGGTACCGGATGCCCGCCGGGAACCACCTACTACGCTCTCAACGGTTTGTTCTAGCTGATCATCTCCTCAGCGTTGCGTCTGACGCAACCCTCGTAGCTGATAAAACTGCTGTAACGGTGACTTTCAGCGAGTTTTTCGCTGAAGCCGGTCCAGGCATTTCTGCCAGCAAGAACAGAAAGGCTTGCCAGTTGACCTTGGGTGTCAAGGTCCCTGCCGGGTTCACCTTTGGTGTTGCCACCGTGGATTATGTCAGCAGCTCCCGCATTTCTTTCCGTTTACTGAATGTCATCTCACACCTTGCTTATAGCGTGGTTACTATCAACTCGATAGTAAGGTTACCGCATCGCAGCAATCGATCTACTACTTCCAAGGACAAGTCATTCAGGCTACTGCTCGCTCTAATCTTAACGGCCCTGTTGCTGGCAAGGATTACACCTACCGAGACGCATTCGACCTCGTCTCCACTGTGATATCGCCATGCGGCTCTGACACAGTCTTGAATATCAACAGCGACCTACGTGTTAGCAACTCCGCTAATACCAAGGGCTCCGGCTACCTTGCCACTGACTCGGTGAGCGTCTCGGTCCTCCTACACTGTCTTGTCTTGCTCAACGGCTTTCTTGCTATTAACTAGATTGATACCGCTCTTGCTACGGTAAGTTCGATTTGTTGATAAAAAGGGACGGTCTCTGACTCGTTCACTCAGACTTTCAACTTCCAATGGCAGACTTGCAAGAAGTGATCTCTGGCTCACGCTCTGATATGACGTATTTTCCAAATTAGTTTGCCTGTCAGGGGACTTGGATGATTTCAAATTTTGTATCTGTACCTTCTCCGATCTTGATTAATAAATCNAAAAAAATCTTCTACGAACCNAAAAAATTTCATTTCGAACTTAGTCCCAATTCCAACCGACGCTTAACAAAGGCAGAAGCAGAAGCAAGAGTCAGTTCAATCTACTCTCTTTTCGGCCCGTAATAAACAAGCGAAGACAAATTCATGTTAAACTTCTGACATTCATCACTTCTGTCTTTGAATCCCGCCACCTCGTTTCCTCCGTGTTCGTCAACAAGTCTCCATCTTGTCTTAAAGGCAGGCAATCTCTTTTGTATTTATAAATGAGAGATTGTGTTTCTGGGCGGTTCCTGACGTTTTTCGCTGCCCTTTCATCAGAATCGAATTGTTTCCAGTCTGCTCTGTTCTCGCATTCTAGCTTTGCCCAGCCCTTGTGAGGGAAATTCGAAGCTCTACCTTTCCAATCGAAATCATGTCTCTCTATTCCCGAATGAAAGGATCAGGAGGTGTAACGACACGACGGCGCATTTTGGATGAGAGGCCGTGATCTGCTCGAAGCACACCGTCATGGGAGTTGTACGGAGACAGTGTAATGGCCAATCTAGCGGAATAGTCGCTCAAAATCCTACCAATTGTTCAGCTGTTGTTTTTCTGGGTACGTTTCTCATCCCGAGGTGTTGGCCATCTCCCGAGCACATCCCTCATATTTCCCAGCCGGCGCCAGTCAAGCGAGAGCGACACTTCGTTCCTTTTCGTGGCCTTCTGCCGCCCGGCCGACACACCCTGCATATGCCACCAGAATGGATGTTCGAGCGAATTTTATCCGCGGAGAGTCGTGCCCGTGGAAGGCCTATCTATCGCCCTTCCTGGAGCTTCAGCGCCCACAGCATCAGACGAATGGACCGTTGCCCCTGACGAACTCCGACGGCAAATTAAGCATTCGCCCTTCACCATATCACATATGTTCTTGGGTGTTCTCTACTCAAAGACCTAATTCGATGTGTTCTCAGCTTCTGAGGTTCGCAGGCACCGCGAAGATCATTAAGAAGACATCCACAGACTCCATGCCTTCAATTTAAAAAAGGTGATCACACGTCATCGTACATGACAACTTTTCTTCCGCATTCGGATTTCCAATGATTTGGCCCAAGGACCAAGAGCCCATTTGTTCAAACCACCTGAACGAGATATTCCTCTCGGGAGGTAATTATCTCCCATATGGCCCTTCTTCTTTCATTGCACCGAAAACCGTATCGTCGCCAAGATCATCCCGTGAGTATTCAATTACTCCGAGCACCGAGTTCGTGACCACCGAATTATAGTTGTTGAAGTCCGAAAAGGTATAAAATGGTGCTTGTTTCGACTGAAGAAAACATCAACTAGCAACCCAAGTCAACATGTTCAAGTCAATTGCCTTCCTCTTCGCTCTCGCTACCGCTGCCATCGCCGCCCCAGCCCTCCAGATAGAGATTCCGTCACCTCCTCCCCCAGGATTCAATATGTGACTATTACTACGTTTTCCCCTGGAACGACCATCCCACTAATATTTATGTCTATTTAGTACGAGTCTTGGTGTCCTCGGAACTGGGTGCCCTCCAGGTTCAACCTACTATGTCCTCAACGGTAGGTCTTAAGCTTATTATTCTGTATTAACCTGGTGCTCATCGTTATACGAACAGCCGACAAGACTGCGGTCACCGTTACATTCAGCGAGTTCTTTGCTGAAGCGGGCCCTGGCATTCCTATTCGAAACAACAGGAAGGCCTGCCAATTGACCTTCGGTGTCAAGGTTCCTCCTGGCTTCACCTTCGGTGTAGCGAGCGTCGACTACCGCGGATACTACCAGCTCGATAACAAGGTCACCGCATCCCAGCAATCTCTCTACTACTGTACGTTGTCACCTCGCCTGACGTCAACTTCGGAACTCACCCTCGACTGATGATTGCAGTCCAAGGACAGCTCCTCCAAGCTACTTCCCGATCCGAGCTCGTCGGTCCAGTTGACGGCAAGGACTACACATACCGAGACAGCTTTGACCTTGTCTCGACTGTCACTTCCCCTTGCGGCGTTGACACTGTTTTGAACATCAACAGCGACGTCCGCGTCAACAATGCTGGCAACTCCAGAGGCTCTGGTTATCTTGCCACTGACTCGGTATGGGATTCTCGTTTTCCGAATCAATATACAGGTTCTGATCCTTCCATTTGTTCCTACAGATCGATACTGCATTGGCAACAACCTTCAACTTCCAATGGCAGACCTGCAAGCAGTAAATATCTAAATACTACCCGTATTAGCTCGATATGTAACAAACAAATGTCCAATTCCTTTTTCTCCCTTTTTTCGCGTCTGCGAGAACACCGGCGTCTGAAACACATAAAACATGTTTTGCACTTGAGCAGTTGGACGTTACTACTAAGTATGTTCAATATCAATTTTGATAAGTCCTGTCAGTGTTCCGAACGCCAATATGATGACGATGGGCTCTTGCTTTGGGCGCTCGCTGAGGCCCTTAAATTTCAAATTTAACCCACAACGCATTGAGCCTTTCAGAGCTTAATTCTTCCTACCCTTCAAAGCTCCTACTTTATATCATATATTAAATCTAGCCACACTCGCAGCTCAGTCGGTACGAAGTTTTGCCACGTGGAGTTGTTTGGATCAGAAGGCTTTGTCAAAGATTCGCGGCTGGCCGGCGGCTCCACCATCGCTCTACCACCGCTCTGCTCTCCGAACATGAAGTCGCTCTATCTCCTCGAATCAACGGCCAGGTAACAGGGAAAAAATCTCATGATAACTCATTTATCGATTCTCTCTATGTCCTATGAATTATCACTCGAAGGAGCTATCCTGCGAGAAAACCTGGCGAGTGTGTCAACGTGCACGGATTCCAGATTCCACAGGGTGGTATGACTTATCGGCCTTCCCAGGTATTAACTTTTGTCGTTCTTTGGCTCGATCTTGGAAGATGAGGCTACCGGTCTGGCCTTTTCTTGATCTCAGTTACCCAGGTACCGCCATTCACCGACCATCGCCCTAATTCCTGAAGAACAAGGGCCTGACCACGAGGCGGAAAGATGCTCAAAGGCACCGTTAATGCCGCCATGAGAAGTCTAAAACAATAGAAGGAGAACCTCCGGACGAGTGACCCTATGATGATAGCGTTGGGCGGCAAGGCGGAATTCAAACGTTCGGGTTGGGCCAGCCTCCTTCTCAAGACATGGGTGAGAACTTCATTCGTCATTCAGACATTCTATCAACGGGCGATAAAGACACCTTCATGGCTCTAGTGGCCATGGTGAGCTCAAACACAAAGACGCGGTGAGCGAGCTTTTTCCGCAACTTTTACACGGCGCGCTCTATCGCCAAGAAAAACACCGACAGCACTAAGCCAGGGGTCAACCGCACCAAGTCTACTTGGGCTATCTCCGTGATTCACGTACGTCGTCCGTCGAAATAAACACTGTCCTTTCACAATATCACATCCGCGATTTTGTGTTCGATATTAACAAGGCTTATTCTGAACTTCTATGGTGAGTTCCCAGGCAAAACGGTAATCAGCATTCGAATTCATCGGAAAATCTTCATCTGCCAATTCATACTGACATTGACAAGAAGCCATCTGGGCTTGTAAAGACTCCAAGGATATGGCGGGGCCGAAGACTTCGATCTTACCCCTGCCTCAGCGCTGCTCGATAGAAAGTCTTCCCGATTTGTCAAGCTTCTTTCGGTGCACCAGACGCATTTTCATGTAACCATTTCTCACCCACACTTTCTCCCTTTCGGCAAGGTCAATGCCCGAGCAGTATCCATGACGGTCTAGTGACTTGGAGTTTATTCATCCAAAACTTGCTTATGAACTTGTCTTGACGGGTTTGCAAAGGGTGGCTCAAAAATGTATAAAAGGGGGCTCAAATTTGCAGGAGGACCTCAGCAACAGCAACCCAGCTAAGCTACAATGTACAAGTCACTCGCCTGCCTCTTCGCTCTCGCCACTGCAGCCATCGCGGCTCCTGCTCTTCAAGTTGAAATCCCTGTTGCACCTCCTCCAGGGTTCAACATGTACGAGTGCACCCATGCTCGGCAGTGTTCGTCCTACTAATATTCTTCACCTAGCACGAGTCTCGGTGTCCTCGGTACTGGGTGCCCTCCAGGATCGACATACTACGTGCTCAATGGTACAGTCCTCGTTATCTTGATTTGCTATCACCGTATTCTGACCTCTCCGTCAATAGCCGATAAGACTGCTGTCACTGTAACCTTCAGCGAGTTCTACGCTGAAGCAGGCCCTGGCATCCCCATCCGAAACAACAGGAAGGCGTGCCAGTTGACTTTCGGTGTCTCCGTCCCACCTGGGTTCACTTTCGGTATTGCAAACGTCGACTACCGTGGATACTACCAACTCGATAGCAAGGTCACAGCTCAGCAACAGTCGTTCTACTACTGTAAGTGACGATGATGTTTCTCATTGGATTTCAAAACTCACATGTTTCCAGTCCAAGGACAACTCGTCCAGGCAACCTCCAGCTCTCTGCTTAATGGGCCTGTTTCCGGTGCCGACTACACCTACAGAGACTCCTTCGATCTCGTCTCGACTGTGACTTCACCATGCGGTCAGAGCACAGTCTTGAACGTTAACAGTGACGTCCGCGTTAGCAACTCTGGCAACACTAAGGGCTCTGGATACCTCGCAACGGATTCTGTAAGTGTTTGATCTGCAGTGTGCATTCTCGATCCCATACTGACGTTTTCTCACTCAGATTGATACTTCCCTGTCGACGACCTTCAACTTCCAATGGCAGACTTGCAAATCGTGATTGAGCGACATTTCTGTCTAAAGGAACCGTTATGTATTAGTGCAGTACCGATACCATGCCTGTGTCTCACGAATGACTCATGAATATCATTTTCTCTCTCTCTTCTCGAATGGTCCGATTCTTTGAGACATCCCGAGACCCTGCACCCCGCAGACTTAGAACGATTTTTTAATTGTTATAACAAGTTCCCTTCAAGCTCTCTCACCAAATGAAATACGCTTGCCTTCGCTATGATTGCCAACCCAACTTGATAGCATACACAATCAAATGCATTTCGAGAAGAGCAGTTACGGGCCGAAAGGTGAGAAGCAAATGAGTCACCCTTGTTGCTTCGCGAGGCAGTACACGTTTCTCTGTTTAGCATAAGCTAAAGTGAGGGCTGATGAACTGCTGGAGCGTGCTACCCGTTTTTCCATCGATGTTTCTGCACGCTTTCGGGGAGATTTTGACTTCTTCCAATTATTCCAGGAACTAAAATTGAAACGGGCTCATTGCTCCTCTACCAACTTGAAGGTCGCGATTCATGTTAGCAATGTAGTTCTGGGGCGAAGGGAGGGATTATGACAGGAAAATAGAGGAACAGTTGTGCCCAGATAGGATGCGGGGAGACTAGGGACCGATTGATTATTGATTTCCAGCAGCAGATGGTGATTCGGGGAAGAAGAGATCAAGAGCGAAGAAACAAGAAACAACCCGAAGCAGATTACAGAACGATCTCTCTACAAGTCTGACTCCCTTTGGGTAGCGACAACTGGGCCCCGAAGTTTACAACGGATTATGACAAGTGGACTTCGAAATGATATCTATTCTTCTCACCCAGGTTCGGCTTTCCTTCTATCACCCACCTCTTCGCGCAATTGCTAACTTCGTGTCCTCAACTCCGTGTCTTGAATTCAGCTCTCTATGCTCCTCAAGTTCGATCTCGAGAAGTTTGTTCACCGTTCTCATCGGAAAACAATCAATGCTGTTCAATCAATAAACGTCCCGAAATTGAACTAGACATCGCCCCATCATGGTTCCGAGGGAAGTTGGAAGAGTCAGCGGACCTGACATCGATCTTACTGTACACTGAGAGCAACGAATCCGAGCGCTCGGTGCGTCTTCTTGGAATACAACAACACCGCTTAACCCTGTTGTAACATGGGTAACTACCCAATTATGAGACCATTGTATTATTTTTACTCATTTACTTACCCCCTCTTAGCAGACTTCTTTTCGCGACAGGTTAACGAATTGACATCGCCTCGAGCAACGCGGCGCGAGTTTTATCCGTACAGCTCTGTTGGTGGCAGCCAGCGTCCAGCGCTTTATCGCCAAATCGCGATATGCCGAGAGTGGCACGTCTTGCCGTGCTTCCAAGTCGACTGACTTTGAGCGCAGGTGCTTTCGAAACTATAGAGCGTCATGTAAATGACTGGTTCGTGATAATGTGTCCTACTCGTAGCACTGCAGCCAACTTCGTTGCTTATAGTACATAGCCCGAAGTCTTCGAGTCGAAGGTTATACGGCAATCATCATCAGAATCACTGATGTATCCGTGAATCGACCAATGGCTTCCATCTTTAGAGTCGACCCATCAACTCGCTCAAGTCCAGGTCTTCGATGCCCGCTCCACTTTTGCTGTTGTACTCTATGTCTCGAGGGCAATTTTTCCGTTTTTACGCAACTTCTTTCGGTGCACCAAGCCGACCATAGTTGAAACCTGACAATCTCAAAGACCTCGTGTGCGATCTGAATGAGGAGAATTGTCCGAAGACCACTGAGTAAGTTGTCTGGTGACCCCGACAGTTATTCATCTTTTGCTCGAAATTCGCTGTTTTATTTGCTAATTTGATCCTCAGGAAAGGTATAAAATGGGTCGTGAAAACGACAGAAACAGCATTGCTCAACCCAAAGCAATATGCTCAAGTCGATTGCCTCTCTCTTTGCCCTCACCTCAGTTGCTCTTGCCGCTGTTCTCCCACCACTCCCAGTGGGGGAGATNCCCGACGCCCCCGCCCCCAGGCTTTAACATGCAAGTGTTGGCATGTCTTTGTTCGCCTTCATCGTTGACCGGCCCTCTCATTTAGCACGAGTCTTGGTGTCCTCGGAACAGGGTGCCCTCCTGGTACCACCTACTATGCCCTGAACCGTAGGTGTCCATCTTTCGATGAGGGTGTTCAAGGGGCTCACGCTGCCTGTAGCCGACAAGACTGCCGTCACTGTTACTTTCAGCGAGTTCTACGCTGAAGCAGGACCTGGCATCCCGATTAGCTCAAATCGGAAGGCCTGCCAGTTGACTTTGGGAGTGGCGGTCCCCCCAGGGTTCTCCTTTGGTATTGCAACTGTTGACTACGTATGTCTTTGTCGCTCCGTCTGATCCGGGACAACCTCACTGAACATACTATGCAGCGAGGATTCTATCAACTTGATTCCAAGGTCACAGCTACCCAAGGATCTATTTACTACTGTAAGGCTTCGCACCCCCCTCTTCTTCGTGATTTACCCAAGATCTTGTTGCATAGTCCAAGGTCAACAGATACAGGCACCCTCGCAGTCTATTCTTGTCGGACCTGTCGCAGGAGCTGATTATACCTATCGAGACACGTTTGATCTTGTCTCGACGGTGCAGTCGCCTTGCGGTATCTCTACTGTGCTGAACATCAACAGCAATCTCCAAGTTAGTAATACTAACAACAGACAAGGCTCCGGATACCTTGCGACTGACTCGGTACGTGACCTTCTGACTCCCGAGACAGTCCAACTGCTGACAGGTTTTACGAATGGCCATAGATCGATACTGCCCTCGCAACAGTGAGAAATATTTCCAACAGAATGCTCGTTTGAGTGATTTCTAACGTGTCTCCCTAGACCTTCAACTTCCAGTGGCAGACTTGCAAACCGCCCCCGAAACCGTAAATGGAGTAGTAACAATAGCGCTCAACGACTGATATCATGTAACAATTTGCGAATACTGTGAATGGATTTTTTTCTCTCAGACAATCTCATTCTCTCTACCCTGTGAGACGACCGGAATCTCGTAGTCCTTTTACCTCAGTCTTCACTTTCGCCTGAGTGATGAAGATCTAAGGATCTAAGCGCCGGGCTCTGGTCGAGTAGGAGGTGGATAGCGGTGTTGCATCGGACCGGGATGTGTGTGGCAAACTACGACAAATTATTGCTAATGGGCACCCTGCGCTCTCATCGTCCCCTCTCATTTCAACATTGATCCAGAATGCCCTCTAACGCCTCCTATTGTTCAAAGCCGATATACCCTTCAATGAGCCCACATGGAACAGTACTACTTGAAGCGAATTCTGTCGCGGATGGATCCCCGACATGGGGAGCCATGAGCTCGGCCCATCTCCCAGGCTGTTCGAGAAGCCATTCTTTTTGCTATGAATGATAGTTATCGAGGGTGGTAACAGCAGTATGGTGCGCCCAGCATACAATCGGCGGCTTTGCGCACGAAGCTGAACGAAATGCAGGTACATTGAGGAGATTGTACGCTGGGCGCCATTAGGGTATGGTGTTTTTCGCACGGCTTTACCCCATTCTTTGATAAGATATTCTCGCTCGATGTCCAGACTCTAACAACACGGAGATAGACGCCCTGCACGCGTTCTCCGTTGCGGAAGAATAGGAAGAAGCTCGCTTATTCTAATGCTTTTCGCATGAAACCTGGTCTTGAGGCCTGAGGTCTCTTTTGTTCTTGTTCGTGTGCGCTGAGGTGCAAAACCCACCGATTGCGAAACCGATAATGCTCCGCTCACTGGGCAGGTACCAATCGCTCGTTAGTCGTCTATGAAGAGAACGCGGTCGCGGCCTCTCTCAATGTCCGCTTATACCCCACCTTTTTCTGCCCATCTTTCCGATGCATCGCGACTTCCTCGCGACTTCAGGACACGCGACAGACCGCCGGTTTTCCTTTGAACTGCTTCTGAGCGCTGTCCTGACCCCTGGACTTGAGGTATTCTTTACTTCTCTCACGTACAAGGGCTCCGGAGTGGGCACGAAAATCCAGATTTTCATTGCCCTTTGTCCTATTCTAATGGCCCGCATGCGTTTCTGAAAGGTACGGTCAAACCACATGGAATCATTTAGCCCTCAAGTCTTAATGAAATTTATACTTTACATTAGGTCGTTTTAAGAAGACGAAGCATTTTCAGTCTTTTTGTACCTTTGGTCGGACACTGAAGTACATTTCAAAGTGCTTCTTTTGGAATGGCAATGGTCACAAATGGAAAGGCCATCAGGCAGCATCTGGCCTCTGTCTGTATTCGTTCTCGTTTGGTATTTGACACTCAGAGGTCATGTTGAATCTCGAGTGGGACATCGTTTCCCTGCTGGTTTCCTCTGCGTTCCTCGTTCAGATCGGAAACAAGGGATTGGGTCTGCCGCTCTAGGTGCAGTGCCGGACATCTCTGTGAAATTCCTTCGCATGTTTTCAGCGTCTGCCTGTTATAGAACTTAACCAGCGTTCTTATTCGCGAAATAGAATTCTTGTGCTCACACTGCACGGCATCAAGTAGAGCTGGAACGATCCCATGAGCAGCATAATCCCTTATGTCCACGCATGTGCTGTGACAAATTGTTCGCGGAATTTTGACGCTTTTACGGCGGCGCTTCAGAATCACTGGTTGCATTCGAAATTTCTGAGAGCTTTGCCATCACCACCCAATCTCCAAGCGAAGTTCTTCCATACGTGTGAGTTAAATTTCAATTATCTTTCGCAATAAATTGTCTGCCAAGTGATTCTCCTCGAAATACTGGCCAACAGGCTTATGATACTTCTGAGAAGAATAGACTTATCGACGTCATCTCGAGATGACCGTGGAAAAGCGAGGGTAAGACGCGGGGGATATATCAACCTCTAATCTAATTTCTCGCGACGGATCCGGATCGTTTACTGTCTTGGGCACGCACACCAATCAACGGAGGCCGACATGCGATGAATGACAGCATCCGTCCCGGTACCACAAAATGCTGCCAAACCCTTGTGGCACAATCCAGAGTATCAAACTTGGCGGTCGACGCTCACACAGTCTGCTCTCGGAGCATACATGTCTTCTGTTTTGGGACGCAGAGCGACCGTTGTATGCGCTATCTACCACTCAGACTGACGCCGGGATTGTCTCTCGGAATAACTGTGATGCCGTCTGACCTCTACCGCAACGCTTGGCCGCAGAGTGCCTGGAAAATCGGTATCTAACCCTCAAAGGACGTGTGACTCTTGTAATATGCAGCTATGCTGAATGGCAGGTATAAAACGAGGAACAATTCGACTCTGGAAAGCAACAGAAGTCGGACCTCGCCCCGAATCATCTGAAGTGATATACCAAGAAGCGCCATGGTCAACTTCCTTCTCTCCGCTATCACACTTCTTTCTGGCGTTTTGAGTGTGGCTTCTGCCCCTCAAAGGTCTTCTGGTGGCGTGGTTGTGCCTGCTCCACCTCCGACCGGCTTCAACATGTGAGTGACGTATTTGCTCCGATATTCCATTACTGAAGCTCCTCGTTGCTTAGCACGAGCCTTGGTGTTATCGGCTCTGGGTGCCCTCCTGGGTCGACGTACTATCTCTTGAACCCCGACAGGACCGCTGTCACTGTGACCTTCAGTCAGTACTACGCTGAAGCTGGTCCTGGCATTCCCATTAGCGCCAACCGAAAGAACTGTGCCCTGACTTTCGGCGTTCAGTAAGCATCTACTATCTTCACCAGCTGTACACACGTACTCATACTTTTTGACTAGGGTTCCTCCCGGCTTCACATTCGGCATAGCTACCGTCGACTATGTACGTTCGATCTTCTTTTTTTTTTTGCCCAATTTCGTTGCTGATCTGCCTCTAGCGTGGCTTCTACCAACTTGACAGGAGCGTGACTGCCGCTCAACAATCCATCTACTACTGTAAGTTTTTGTTTTCTAAAATTCAGAGGACGCTCTTAGTGACGACCCTTTCAGTCCAAGGCAACTTGCAGCAAGCAACTGCCCGATCTAACCTCGTCGGTCCCGTCTCTGGTACGTATCCTCACTAAATGCCCGAACGGAGAGCTAACACTCAATCGCCTTTTCCACACGCAGGTGCTGACTACACCTACCGCGACAGCTTCGACCTCGTCTCGACCGTCCTCTCTCCTTGCGGGCAAGACACCGTCCTCGTCGTCACGAGTGATCTGCGCGTCAACAACGCCCAGAACAGGCAGGGCAGCGGATACATTGCCACCGACTCCATTGACACTGCGTTGGCACAAACGTTCAACTTCCAGTGGCAGACTTGCAAGAACTAAATCCCATGGGGTGAATTCCACGTCATTGTCATTGTCTGTCGAGCTTGGAGCGGAGGTATACCCCGCACGGTGAATCGGGATTTCTGACCGTGTGTATGATTTCGAGGCCGCTTTCCCCGCACTCTGGCTCCGATTTTGTTTTGCTTTCTGGAGGGTGTTTCAACTTCTTATGTACAGATATTGTATCTTATTAGTCTGGTGTTATCATACGACTTCTTTCTACTGCATCTCGAGCCCACACAGACTCTCACCAAATTGACAGACCTTCTCTCTGCTTTTGTCCTCACACTGGCGGCGCATGTGCGTTCCCTCTCTTGCGCAAGAGATTACGAAATCCATTGGCTCCGACTCGAGGAACGTCTGTACTTGCACCGGGAAAGAGATAGTGGGTACAGATACGTACATATGCGGCGAAATCTAAGATTTCATTCTGTTATGATTTCTGATAATGTTTCCCCGACTGTCATATGTTTCTTCTCGATCCAAAGGCGGTTCTTTGTGAGCCTCGACTCCGAATCGGTGTGATGATGCTCACTTATCAAACGGGCAGCCGAGAGAAAGGCTGATAGTGTCCTACAACGTCACATGTACATGTCGGCGTCTCTTCCCATGTCAAGTCAGTCTCTATATGGTGTGCTCAGTCGAAGTTTGGACTATTACCAAAAGATGGGCTACCGTCGTGTCGCCGGAGCCAACCTTGTGGGCTAGCGCTGTGAAACATCATGCATGTGTGCTTTAAAGTTCGAGATGCGTCGGAGTACGTCGTGGATAGCCGTTTTCATGGTAGATATTAGTCCATAATCTCCTCAGTATCTCAATCGGACTCTCAAAGACCAGTGAAACCGGCGAGAAAAGGGCGGCGGGCTGGGGCTCGGAGGGTAATTGATTGGTGTTACTAAATCGGTAAACGGTCCGCCTTTTTAGGACATGCTTCCAGCATCGGGAAATTCAAGTGGTTTCTTGGTATACGCAGTATTAGAGTATAGATGTACAAGTGAGATTTAGTGGTAGAAATACACAATCAATGAGCCCAAGTAGATGCCGTGAATAATTCAAAGAGATATGATAGAGGGGACACAAGCAACGAACCACCGCAGAAGCCGAAACCGAACACCCAGAACGACCGCCAATCTAATCTAGATGATAGGTCAGTGTAAAAAGGAGAAAATTTGAGGGGTAGAACCGGAAAAAAGCGATATAAGAGAAAAGCCAATAGTCGTCAATGATATGGTCAGTCCCGTCCATGATCAGTCAACACGACACCGAATACTGAACCAAACCACAATCACCCACGAGTTCGAAACTAGACACGTACGTTCAAGACGAACTCAAACGTGCCACTCTACGGTCCCACATCCACCGCTCCAAAAGACCTCTTCACCCTCTTCCATATCTCGTTGACAGCGCGACTACGTTCCTTAGCAGCGGCCCCGCCACCCAATACCGACTTGTTCTCCACAGCCCTTCGGCTGAGGTAGGGAAGAACCTCAGTCACTCCACCATACGGAACGTACTTGATAGCGAGTGGTGCAGTCGAAATCGTGCGGGCAACGATAGAGTCAGTGAGATCGTCGCACATGCCATACAGCTGCCCAATCGCCACTCGCTCGACAACCGCGTCGCTCAACCTGACCTTCTTCAATCCGTCCGAGGTGGTAACGACTTTGCCTTCGCCGATCTCGATGAGCTGGTCTAGTACGAGGTTGCAGCTGTCCCAATTGTGTGTTCCGAAGAGGACGCCGATACCGATCATTCCCTGACCTGAGGACGTTTCCTTTTCTATGTCGCCCTTCACGGCAGATAAGACAAGCTGGACACATTGATTGTACGCCTTATCCGTATCAGCCTTGGAAATCCACACAGGCGGCTCGGTTTCATGAGAAAGCGATGGGGAATTTGGGTTGTGGTGCGCGCTGGCTTCTTGGTGGTGGTAAGCTCCGCGAACGAGTTTGACTCCAAGAGCGTAGTTGTTGCGATGTGCATCTTCGATAGTGGAAGCGAGATGGAGAGGTGTCCGTCGGAGGTAAGCTTGATAAGTGGTGTAGACGAGGGGTTGGACATATGGATGATGCTGTTCATTGGTAGACTTGGATGTACGGGAGGGTAGCGCGTTGAACTGACGCATTAGTGCGAGCGCCAGAGCGTCCATAGCAGGTTGATACCAGCTACAATGAAGAGGTGAGAATTGGTATTGACGTAGGATAGTAAACCCACTAACCTGTATTCAGCATCGAGAATGAGTTTGACGCCCCTCTGCTGAGCCCGTGTGCAGATGGACAGAAGATCGTCATACAACTCTCGGAGGTCGTGAATATCTTCTGCAGTCAAACCTGAGCCGTCGCGAGATTCCGTTGAAGAAAGGATGAGGTCCATATCACTAGGAAAGGGAGATCCGGGAAATGGGATGAGTTCGACTGGAACCGAGTCTCTTCCCTGACTGATGGCATGAAGCCGTTCGTATGCCTGATGGTCGGAACTCGGCTCGAATGAGGCACTCTGTGATCCCTGCATCCTTTCTCGAGTCATTGTTATACACTTCGAGAAATTAATGAGAGCACGTGCGTTGGGAAGCATAGCCGTCAGCTTAACAGCCACCCAAGTTCGCCTGCCGGAAGGTGATAAGCCACTGAGGCTCGAATCAGATTCTTGAGATAAGGCCTGATAACTGTCGATTCCAACAATCGAATGATAAGGGAACATAGACTTGCTTGCACCACGCAAAGAGTCTTCAAAGTCAGCAGCCACGTCAATGCAGTTGAGCATCTCTCGCACAACGCGTTTATGAGGAGGATCTGTTGGCTTGGATGCACCTTTGGCAGCATTGGAAGATCCGAGTGCCTCATGTTCGTTGACTTCAACTGAGTAGGCGAACAGTGCTCCCTTGTTGGCAGCACGCAGGGAGCGAAGAAGGGGCAATGCTGCGCTGGCAGTTTCTCCACCCACAAACTATATTGTCTGTCAGACTCACTATGGCCCAAATTGTGGGTTCGGGATGACGCACCTGGTCGAAGAATGTCACCCTGACGATGCCATACGTCAACTGCTTCAATCCCGGCACCCTAGAAAGGGTATCCAAAATCTTCGGAGAGTAATCCACCAGGGCTGGTATGGAACATGCTGAGTAGACCAAATACGAGCGTATGATAGCTTTCAGGGGTTGTTCGTGTGGTGTCTGGGGAGAGGGTAGTGATTCGCTGTTCAGCAGCAGGTAGGATGGAACGGCTGCTGCCGAGACCGAAGAAAAGAAGTAAAAAGACCCTTTAGAGAGCTGGGGAGCTGGCCTTCGTAGACGATAGAAGAGGCGAGAGAACATTGAAGGACGGAGCAATGAAAGCAGACCTTTATGTAGTTCCGACAATGACCTCACCGGATCTCATTTTGGCACTGCGCTGCACGCGGCCCGCCCGGCCTCCTCAGCTCCGAGCCGAGCAGGGGTACGGATCTTGGGGACCTGAGTACGGAACGAAAAGAAACCAGCGAAACCTCGTTCAAGCTCACCTCAAGTCATGAAGAAAACGTAAAGCCAAACTCGGGAGAAACCAGTGGCGCCCACATCATAATGTCGTTGCCTTTGATCACAAATAATGCCAAATTTAAATGTGTAACCGACTCCGCTCCGGGCTGCCAATTAGCCGGAGGGCACTTTGGGTACCTACCACCACCAGTGAAACCATATTATACGAGGCCTAGCTCTGGAGACTGACTGGTAAGTGCAAAAACACTGGCCGTGTGTCATTAACCCACTCCGAGCTGGCTAGATAACTTTGGTTGAACGACTCGCCTCTCAAGGAGTCTGAAACCGCAGGCACCATACCATCATGTCGAACCCTCCCTTAGCAGTCCAATCCCAGGAGTCTCACTACAAAGCCGTGATTTTTGACGTACGTTGACCCAATCCTCATGTTTGCTTCCCTGATTGTTTTTGGCCGTGCGTTATGAACAGATAGGTGGGGTTGTAATGCGATCCCCGTTTATCGCCATTGCCGAGTACGAGAAGGCCCATGGTCTCCCCGTTGACTACATTAATACTTCCATGTAAGTTTCAAAAGCTTTTGTAGACCATTCTTCCTTCTAATTCATCTTAAGTGTCGGCTATGGGTCAAAAGGAGCTTGGCAAAAGTTCGAAAGGGGGGAGGTAGATATCTTGTCGTTTTATCCTGCATTCGGACGAGAGCTTTCCGATATTGTGCATGGAAATGAATGGTAACTTCCTGTCCCCTTCAAATCTAGCTCTTCAAGCTCACCGCTCACCCATACTCGTAGCTATAAAAGATATTGCGAAAAGAAAGGAATTTGTGAGTTTCACCTCCCTGAAACTAACTTAACGGGACAATTGCCTTGCTGACTCGCGTTATGCGCATAGCGTGCCCTCCGCTTCCTGAGAAACTCAATATCGATGGTAGAGAGGTAACGTGTCTTATTTACTTTGGGAGCAATTCACCAAACACTTTGCATCTACCGCCCAGCTCTTTGGCGCGATGATGCAGGCCTCCGGAATATATGATCCTCATATACGGGAAGCCATTCTACGGATACGAGGTATGACTTTTTATTCTGAGGCGTCGATCCTTCCATGCGCAGGTATATTGATAGTCACTCTCATGCTCAGAGGCAGGGAAGCATCGCGTTATTGCTTTGACAAACAACTTTGCGAAGATTGAGGTTCCACCTGAAGAACTCAAGTTTCTGGGATGGGACACTGGCGTGGTGCCCACCCATCTCACTGATCTGTTCGACGACTTCTGTGATAGCAGCACACTTGGAATGAGGTTCGAGTCTTTCTTCGTTCGTTCCGTTCCTAGTCATGAACCTCATGCGCAAACAGGAAACCAGAGCCAGAGTTCTATTTGACGGCGTGTAGACGAAACAATATCAAACCTTCAGAAGCCATATTCCTCGACGATATTGGATTGTAAGTCGTATCCACATCAGGGAGCGTTGCTATGTTACTGAGGGTCTTCTAGGAACCTGAAAGCTGCTCAAGCACTTGGGATGGGTACGATTCGTAAGTTTTGTTTCACGTCACAGGGTTACAATTTTTGATCATGAACGCTTCTTGTGTAACAGAGGTGCGAATTGGAAAGACCTTAGAAGCGGTGAAGGAGCTCGAGTCAAGAATCGGGATCAAGCTTACCAGCGTCGAGGCGAAACTCTAGGTCATACGGCACCATGGAGAGACACCCGCGGATTATGTAGGCCTGCATTGTCACTAGAATGACTTCCATGGGACGGTTTTTCATGCTGTAGCGAATTCAGTATAAGCCGCCTAACATCTTTGGCAGAGAAAGATCGTCCAATGAGCTATCAATTATCGCTGTTCGTCGCATGGTATAAGAGGATCTTTTTATTCAAATGAAGCTCACTTATCACTACAACAAGGTCTTCCAGTGGGAAACGTCGGTCTGGTAACGCACCTTCTTGATATTCGCAAACGAGTGGATAGTACGGACACTTGAAGGAGCTGCACCCAAGCCGCAACGTTGTATAGCTGCAAACAAGCTTCGACAAGCGCCTCTGACTTGGAGCATTGGCAGTCCAGAGGTAGAAGAATTTCAGGCTTTCGGCGAGTCCATGCTATAAAGGTCTGGAGGCCTCATGGTGATTACCAGCGTGAAGTCCTTCGGGTTCCGGCCTCGCTACACATGAACATCCCATCGATTGATTTGATTGTCAAAATTGTCCTCCTTGTTTGTACATGGATCGCCATTTCGCGAAAGTAAACGACCAGCTTTTACTACCCAAATTTACTCGAAGAAAATGACCTGCAGAGCAATATCGTCCCTATACTTTTTTAACTCCTCCATTGTATGCGTTAGTATAGCCCCATCCAAGTCTCGACCCTTTGTATTGAACGCATTTCTCATGAGATGCGCCGACACACTGCACAGGTCGCTTTTGGCAACAACAAAGCGGGGTTGCTGGTTCCACCACGAATTCGAGGGGCCACTTGGCTGGCAGCGTTCAATCTTGCCTTCTTGGAGCCGAGTTCCAGAAGCTCTTGGTCGAGGTCGCTGTTATCGCCGTCTTCAACAGATTGGGAGAATTTGTCGTCGCCCTTCCTCCAGCCTCAAGTGAATTTATCCATGTAATCACGTTGCGTCAGAGTTGACATCTTTGCTCCCTCATAAATTTAGAACTGCTGCGGTCGAAAGCTGTTACTCCTCAGGCTGATCTGAAGTTGGTACTCCGATCCTGGAGAACTTGAGGACTATAAATTGCGGACTAACCTCGTGATTCCGCTCCTCCTAATCCATTACACCCCTAGTGACCAACCATGCCAATCACCCAGCAGAGGGCACTCGTTCTGCCCCAGAAGGGTGCCGACTTCGTGCTTGACACTGCGATACCCGTCCCCAAGCCAGGAAAGGAGGAAGTCCTCGTCAAGATCAAGTCGGTGGCTTTGACTCCCGCTGATGCCAAACTGCGAAAGTTCGGCCTGATTTATGGGGATTATCCTGGCATCCTTGGCCTCGATATCACAGGCGAAGTGATCGACCTCGGTGAAGGCGCCACCAGGTTCAATGTCGGCGACCGGGTGTAAGCCCTGAACTCTCTATTGTTCCCCATTTACCAAGTTTTTCTTGTGATAATCACAGATTTTTCGGTGGCAACTTTGTGAATGAGTACAGCGGGTTTCAGGAATATGCTCTAGCTGACCAAAACACGACGATGCTTGTCCGTGCACAACTTTGATATTGAATGTATTGAGCTGACCGCCCGTCCCATCCTTAGATTCCATCAAACTTGTCATATGACGAAGCTGCCACACTCCCCGTAGCATTATGGACGGCATATCTGGGCCTGTATAACATCATACCCTATGGTCTTGCTCTCAAGTCCATCTTAGACGATGGTGGGATGGGCGCCTACGAAGGCAAAGCCATTTTCATCAGCGGAGGTTCCAGCTCTGTTGGCCAAACAGGTGAGACATTTTCTGTGGAGCTGGATATCCCGGAAGCATACGCTCACACCTCACCAACCTTAGTGATTCAATTCGCCAAACTCTCCGGATTTGCCTACATCATTACGACTGCATCGGCAAAGCATACGGAATACCTCAAGTCTTTAGGAGCAACGCACATTGTCGACCGTGATATCCCCGTTGCAGAAATACCAGCAGCGGTCAAGAACATCGTTGGCTCGCTGGAAATCGAATTGGCCTATGACGCGATCGGCATCGCCGATACTTCGC
>JANBPK010001495.1:0-34203 GCA_027579435.1 Candolleomyces eurysporus
CTGGGGTGTGGCCGACATCTGCACCTCTCTTGGCTTCGACCCCGGAGCCGGAGGGTAGATATCTGTTACCGCCAGGAAGCTTTGCACGGGCCTGGATGCCAACGGTCGAGGTGAGCCCTCGAAGGGTGGTCATAAGCAGCTAGTTTTCTTCGCCGCAGCTCTCGAAAAATCTAACTTCAATTAGGTGTAACTCTATACGGATGCCAACAGATACCCTGCCGAGTATCACTTCTTTTTGTGACGCCTCCTTGACCATCGAGGCCCAGAATCACTCCCTGAGTACGAAACAGAGGGGCTGCGCTTGCGCAGCTCTCGTGCCAGTGGTTTCACGGCGTGCTCGGCTGGATCATGCGAAACAGCTGGCTGGATCGCACCTTGAGGGCCAATGAAGACAAGGAGAGCACTGCAGTGTCTTGAAACGCTTCGGTGGAATTCGTATGGCCCGTCGCCTCCAGTAATAGCGTCGGTCGGTGCGCTCGCGCTGTTCTCAATGACAGAAGCCTTCGGCCAATTCTGACGAATCCAAGTTACCTTCACCCAGGAAAGTTAATTGGCGTTTGCGTTCGAAGTAAAATAAACCAGGACGAAGCTTGAAAGGTGCTGGTATGTTGAACAAAAGAACTCACACAGATAATACCTGTAGGTAATGAATCTTCTCAGGGTAAGCGGTGAATGATAAATTCAGGAGGCAGCGTAGATGCCGAAAACGTGGATGCACTGCTAGGTGAGCACAGTTCGACAGATCTGTACAGCCAGGCCTTCTACTGACTCGAACTGACCTGCTGGCGCTTGGCCACCGAAAAGAGACCCCAGAGTATGCATGCGTGCTGCGTGATTCACGATACTGGTCACTGGTGGCCGGCAGGCAGCTGGGTTCTCGATCATTTTTTGGGAATGGTAGAAAAACCCATGAATCCCCAAATATAAGGTCAATCTGCGTTGATGACCGAACACTAGTTTCACGAAGGTGTGATGCAGTCAACTCATTCAAGATCTCATCCTTGTCGTTCTTCCGCTGGCCAGTTCAACTACACCACCTGTAAGTTGACAGGTTGAGCTGTGCTCTCTGACCGCCACGTCCTCCGAAAGGACCCCAGAGAACGACATCTTCGTTTAGCGCTGGAAATACGAAAGAACCCTGAAGCGTGGCTTTCAGTTTGCAATCTAAATGAATGCCTCGTTACGAGCTGTAGGACTCTCACTTGGCCAATGCGTCAGATCTCAACGGAGAAGATAGGGCTACCAGTCTTGTGGCTCTCGAGAAGGCCCTCATCGGCCGTAGAAGGACGGAACTTGGAAGATTGGCGCTCAAGATACAAGTCAACTCGGGTAACTGTGACCCTACTTGGAAAACAGTCCGCCACTGCCAGGGTTTATAAACGGTTCGAGCAGGTAGTTCAGGTATAGCACCCCGCCAGGACCCATGAGACGAAGACCGTCTTCTCCTTACACCCATATGCCTGCCATGCTACTGCTTGTCATCTTGGGCTTGATCGGTATGGCTTCTCCGCGCCAGGATTTCAATCAAGCACGTTTACAACAACAGGTGTAAGTACGCCATCTCGTAGCGTATCCCTGTGCATCTGTGCTGACGTTCTCCTTGTATGTGGCCGTGATCACGGGTATAGTCAACTGCCCTATGACGTCCGCCAACAGATGGCATGGGGGTCTCAGTGGCTGAACAGCTGGGTCCCAGGATTTTTTGCTCCACCAGTACCGCAGGGAGAGCCGGAAGAGGTTATAATAGCGTTGGTTCTTACAGATTTATATGTCTTCACGAGATGCTGATCACCTCGTAGTGTCATGGGCGCAACAGGAAGTGGCAAGACGACCGTAAGTCGTCGAGCTCATTTGTGTTCGAATGAGAGAATCGTTAAACTGACAGTCCTCTGGCGACTAGTTCATCAACGCCGCCAGTTGGGGCAAGCTGGAAACAAGTGCTGGCCTGGTCTCGTGCACAAATAAAGTCCAAGCTGCACCCCCATTCATGCTGGACGGACGACTTGTCACTCTTATCGATACGCCTGGCTTCGACGACACGACGAGGAGCGATACCGATGTTCTGAAGATGATTTCGCATTTCCTTGCTAGCACGTAAGTTCCCTCGTTTGCTTGAATCCAACGACGTGAAGAACTTCATGTTACCGATTGCCTTCTAGCTACCAGACCCATAAGACGCTTGCCGGTATCATATTCGTGCACCGGATTACAGACGACCGTTTTGGTGGCGTCTCTGGTCGGAACTTCAAAATGTTCAGTAAGCTATGTGGAGACAACTCATTGAAGAACGTAGTGCTCCTCACGAACAAGTGGAACGAAGTCGAGAAGCGAGTTGGGTTGGCGAAGGAGCATGAACTTGCCACTCGGGATATCTTCTTCAAGCCCGCGCTGGACAAGGGGGCTCGGATGATGCGACATGACGGGTCCCGGCGGTCTGCTCTCAAAGTCATTAGGTCTCTCTTAGAGAGCGATACAGGGATGGTTCCGCAGATTGCACGGGAGATTGTCGTTGAGAAAAAGGACATTCTTCAGACCGCTGCAGGAATAGCCCTAAACGAGGATCTGCTCGCTCAGAGAGCGAGATATGAAGAGCGTATGAAGGAACTCGGAGAGGACCATGAAGGTATACTAACTCCTCAGCTTTGTAGGCGGTTCGCCGGGCTGATATTGTTTGTTTCCCTTCCTCAGTTGCCCTGAAAACCAAGGATGAAGAAATGCGTCGCGAGATAGAGGAACAAGCAAAGGAGCTACAGGCCGACATGAAACGCGTTGAGGAAGAGTCCAAGAAACTCGCCTCCGATTTCCAGAAGGAAAGAGCAAATTTCGAGCGGCGTTTGAAGGAAATAGAGGAGGAAGCCAGACGGGAACAAGAGCGTATTCAAGAAGAGACTCGACTTAAAATGGAGGAGCTACAAAGCAAACTGTTCGATGACGCGAACATTTCTCGTGCAGAACGTGAACGGCTACTTGAGGAGATAGAAGAGCTTCGTCGAAAGCAATCTTTTTTTTGGGTTCCCCGGAGATGGTGTAGCGACGACAATTGGCCGTATGATTGACATGCTTGTACCATTACATTTGATTCTTTAAACTGTATTGGAATATCGCCAACATTGAACTGGATCGTGCTCACTGCGCGTTGCATCTGAATTACCTCCACTGGACATATCTTTTCGCCATCAGGCATCCGCAGTTCCTCGAACCTCGAGGAGTCAGAAGGTATACGGAGAACCCGAGCTTCCCCTCGAATATATATCTGCTGCGTTTATTATACCACTGCAAGTCCATCAGAACGTTTTATGGCCTCGCACATCTTTGTGGAACGGATCTAACCCAAAGAAGGCTTCAGACAAGGATACACGCATGGAACATGGACTTAGGACCATCTTAGAATGGCGCACTTGGGATGGAGTCCCAAGCAAGACATGGATCGCACCCTGGACAAATCCAAAAGGCTCACCACCCCTTTCCATAAAGAGAGGGCTGAGCTCGATGCTAGAAAACTTCAGCAAGAAACGGTTCGCCTCGGAGAGGAGTCAAGACCTACCACTCAATAGGAGAGGCAGTCTCCGTTGCTGACCTGACAACAACAGATGATAGCCGATCTGTTGGTAAGTAAGCTCTAGAGGACTTGGCGACTGAAGCCAGGTGAGAGGAAGAGCGCAAGCACTGGCAAGAGGAATGTGCTCGGCGGATCAAAGAGCTGGAAGGCCTAATCCATGGCACAGAAGAAGATGCAGGAGGAGTGCGAGATACTGGTGAGTCTTGCAGGGAGTGTTGAGTCTGAATTTCGCATATATTCATATCATCCACCAGCAGAGTTGCAGTCTGGCAGAAATCGCACCCGTCATAGCCCCAGATGATGAGGGCTGCAAGGCGGATCAGCCGCACTAGTGGGAAAGCAAGAGGACCCGAACATTGTTCTAAAATGATGCTGCTCCTGCTGTAGGCACCCGAAGAGATCATCGCGATGCAATTATCCAAGCTGAAGAGCCCGGACGTCCGCCCAATGATAACTTACGAGATGCTGTATCGGTTCCCGCCGGGTTTTCCGCCCTTCAGCGGCAGGCTATTAGCGATGCTTGCGATATAGCGGGGTTGCCAGGTCCATTGTGCATCAGAGAACCAGCAGCGGCAGTTTGTACTACCGTTCTACTCCTCCCGGTAAAATCCTCAATCCTCGGAAGAAGAGAAAACGATTTTGCTTGTCGACATAGGCACGGGTAGAGCAAAATCGTGTATATCATGCGTCAAATGTACGAAGAAACAATCTGGAAGAGTGATGTTACAATGCTCAAGGGTCAATGGGGGAGCTGAAGCATGGCGTCGACGAATGCCTCAGGTGGTTGAATAATACCAGCTTGACGTCTGCCATTGTTCCCCAAATGAAGCACAGAAAGCCAGGGAGACGTGTGTGTTTTCCTTCAAACGAACTGCATGCGTTCTCAATGTGTTATTAATCACTAGCCGGAGAGTAGAGCGCACGAGCGTACAGACAGGCGAATGGACAGGCGAATGGTATGACAAATTAACTTATGGGCGATCACGCGCATGTTTGCGCTTGTGTACGCGTTCGGCCTCCGAGCGCGCGCCTGAGCTTAACTGTCCTTTCCATTCGTTCCCCCACCAGAACAACAGCATATACTCGCATATTCAGTGCGATCTTGTGTTTTGTTCTCCTGANCCCCCCCTCCCTGGCTAGTGGGTCACGGATCCCCTGAGCTTCGTGGGTCTTCCCTTCCCCGTGCGTTTACCTGCGGGCTCCGCTATTCGGCTTAGTGAATCTAATTATTACCTCCCTACGGTGCAGAGTCCTCGATGCTGGTGCCTCGAACTCTCCCTGGTCTGCTGCAAGGCTCCCAGCGGGGTCGTGGATTCTCCCAACCCACCGCGGGCTGGCTAGCGCCGAAGACTGCCACCACCCTTGGAAGCTAGTAGGACTGACAACTGCGTCACTCCCCTAGTTTTTGAGGTTCCATTCCCCCTCTCTTTCTATTATCTCTCATGAAAAATCTCTGCTCCTCTATCTACTCGATTTGACAAGCTCCCGATAAAATTGATATGACTTGCCTCTTCAGGGGTTCCCCTTCCATTCCTCGCTACGTGACGCTAGCTTCAAGCTCAAATTGGATGGCATCTCGCTAACCATCTCACTATTATCCCTCCTCAATGTAGGGCTCTGGCTGCCATAAACGCCAAAGACAAAGAACGCGTCGTGATTGAGGGTGAGCCCAAGAAACTCCAGCAAGATATGAACCGACAATTTCCAGAAGGCTGATCTCGCTATCGTCGTTGAGGTTTCGGCTACGGCCTTTATTTATAGAAATCTCAAAGAGGGAATAGTCAAGTAGTCACGAGTAGTACCCCATGTGTACACGTGTCCTAGTCTTCCGAAACTTGGACCCATCCCTGAATCATGGCTATCAGTTGACAGTTGAAATGCGTGCATCTTTACATGTTGCAGGACTATCGGTTTTTTGTAATTTATCGTTCCACAGTGGGGTTGGACGCCCAGGGGGAGTAAGAAAAGTAGACTGGTCCGAAATCGTCTAATTCGTCCTCCCCAACTTTGTTGGGCGGCCGGAGAGCAAGAGAGGAGTTGAAAAGCATTCTCCCCCGGCATTGTTGGATAGCTGGAGGGTGAGGAAGCGAAAGCTGTCAAAATGGTCTCAACTCGAATGAAGGTGGCAAAGCCTAAGAACAAATTGACTCCTGCGCTTTCTAGCACAGGCATACAATGAGGCTGTAAATTCCGAAAAGAACGTCCCTCGGGCTTTCTAGCGCAACGAGATCAACAGGAACGTAGATGAAGGCGACACGCAATTTACCACGGTCACCGGTTCTATTTCGACAGCACCCTCGACACCCTCCAAGTACCCCAGTCCATGACCGCGGAAATGTTGGTTTTAATCCTTTTTGCGAGTTTGAAAGGTTTCATGGGTGATGAGGCATTCATTTATACCAGCTACTTGCACGAGAAATATATAGGCAGATGACTTACAGTAAGGTCTGGTGGTCTTCGGCTTCAGCGCTTTTATCAATTTGGGCGTCAAATGTTGTCCGAGAGGCGTCCTCGTGTTGAAGGTCCATAAAGAAGGCATCGCTCAACGCGCAGCTTTCCACGTCTCAAGCTCTTTCATATNCCCCTCTCCTTTACCCACCCCCCTTCCCCACTCCCCTACAACACACACCTAGAATTGGTAAGGTAAAGTCGAACGAACCAGGCAGCACGGTGGTTAACGCACTCCCCAACGCCAACCACCAGGTGGTCCTTGACATGAAGCTCCGAACGGCAGGCCGTGACTTCCATGCTGACCGGGACGGCGACACAAACGTGAACTTGGGTGATTCCCTAACCCCTCACAATGGAGCGCCTCCAGCCAGGAGGATCCGGAGACTTTGGCTTCGGCTCCGTTCGTTCATCCGTAAAATTCCCTCTAAAATTCGTATTGTGCGTACCCGAGCCGGTTTCTTGACCGTTGGACTGACCTCGAAGCACCACCAGACATCACTGAAGGATCCGAACCACGAATTGTCGGAGCCTCCGAGGGTAACGAGTCCTGAGGTACCCTGTGAGGCCAGTGACTCGGAGCCGCAGTCTGAAATCAAAAACTCGTACGCCTCCATCTACCTTCGCTGTCATGAAACCGCCGCTTACAGGAGTGTAGGGATCTCCCGCGGCTCTGGGCACTCATCATTGGGATCAATGACTATTCCACCATGACAAGGTTGAGGGGTGCCGTCCCCGATGCCGATGCAATGAACAACTATCTTCAAACAGATCTCAAGGTTCCGCCAGACCAAATTACCAACCTACGCAACGAGGAGGCTACTCGTAGCAACATCATCGCTGCATTCCAAGGCTTACGCGACGACCGCAGGATCAAGCATCAGGATCCAATCCTCATCTACTATGCCGGACACGGAGGCGAAGTCCCGTCGAATAACACTCAAACGCTGATTCCGATCGATTATGTTGCTGAAAAGATACATCCCATTCCAGATCGTACCGTGGCCGCCTTGATAAACGGCATCTCGACAAAACATGGTAATAATATCGTAAGTATATCTTGAAGTCTAGACCTATAGCTGCTGATCCGCGTCAACATAGACCGTCATCCTCGATTGCTGTCATTCCGGCTCAGGCACTCGTGGTGATGAGGAGACAGACGAAACCACCGTGCGAGGATGCGAGCTGAGCCCTAACGATGTCCCTGAAGATCTAGACGAACATATCTGTAAAGAAAATCCGGAGCCCGAAGCTACCACCGAGGCTGGCACCCGTGGATTAGGCTTTGCGAAAGGCTTTGCCATGAAGGACATGAATTCGCATGTCCTCTTGGCCGCCTGTGGCGCAGGTGAGCTCGCTCTGGAAGATAAGGGACCCGAAAAAGCCCACGGAAGGTTCACCGCCGCGCTGTTGGAGCTGCTCAGAGCTGTCGCCCCGGATCAGATCACCTATGCCGATGTTTTGTCCAAAATGCGCCGCATCGATGGGTGAGCCCTAATCATCTCCAACGACGATCTTACTGGCTGATTACGGCCCGCTTTTAGACAAAACCCACAGTGCGAAGGGTACTACAGGGATCGCATTCTTTTCGACTCCAAAGTCCGCCCACCTACGAGTCGTCGCAGCTACGAAGTCAAGCTTAAGAATAACAAGTACACTTTAGAAGGCGGTCGCGCTCACGGTATAACGGATGGCGCGGAATTTACGCTCTACCGAAATAGGGAGGTCGCACTGGTGGAGGAGCCCTTGGGAGTGATGATTGCGAAGGGGACGAAAATCAAGCCCTTCACCACCATCCTTGAACCCGTTGGCAAAGCTCCGGGGGCATTCGAAAATTCTGCCATCGCCATTCAGACCAAGGCAGGAGCCTCGGAAGACCTCCTCATTTATGTTCCTCTAGAGAGCAAACACATGCCTCTCTTCAAAGCGATTGAAGAAGAGATGTCCGAAACAGGCCCTGACCTCTGTAGGATCAAATTGGTCGACGAGGCCGAGAGGGACAAAGCAAAACTCGAGATTGTCGCCGATCGGGAGAACCAGCTCACTTTCAAGGTCTTGGAGAAGCAAGCAACAGAGCACGGGTTCACTCGCATGCCGCATGTCGTCGACACCAAAACTGACGACCTTCACCACATCCTACGCGCCGCCTCTCACTATCACTTCCACCTCAACCTCAACCAACCGAATAACAAGATCAAGGATTCTATTGAGATTCAATTCTTCCCGTTGACGGAGGTCTACAACGACGGTGAGAAAGTCTATTACTCTCCCGGAGATAACATGCATCGAGGAGGGAGAATTGAATACGAAGTCGACAAAGACACGAAGTATGGAATGAAAATAACCAACAACACGCCGTGGGATCTTCACCTCTATGCCTTCTACTTTGAACATGCAGATTTCAGCATCAGTGAGTTCTCGGGTACAAATGAATTTCAATGATACTGATTATGTCGCACGCGCAGCTACCCTTACCGAGGTCGATGCTCAGACATGTTACGATATAGATTATTCCCTCAAGAAGGACTCAGCGGTAGAAATAGGATACGGCGATTCGAGCATTCCACCTTTCGAGTGCGGCGTCCCTCAAGGATTGGACCTTACGATCGGGTTCCTCAAGGTTTACTTCACTTCCCAAGCGGTTGACCTTTCTCACGTCCCTCAGACAACCCCTTTCTCTGAGACGCGGATGGGTGGAATGATGGAGTCGCGAGGGTTTATTCCTCCTGCTCCGAGCGCTCGGGTTGTCTGTGGAACCGTCCTTATCCCCGTCATTCAAAAACGGAAGCAAAAACACCGAGATTGACCTTACCCTGAGCGACAATTCGTGAAGAGAAGCGGCAACGACTACAACGCCAACATTAACACCAATGCCGTTCCTGTTGAGTTGGCCATTACTATACCGGTACCATTGCCAACTGTCATTACTACAACCACCCCAAAAACAAGACTACGACTAGCAGCAGCAAGGACAGCTGGTACAAGGAGTTCAGAGACCCGTCCAGAGGATTAGAAGATTTTCGAATTCTGATTTATTGGTTCGTCGATTGTTTGGTTTCATTTCTTGCAGCGTTCGCCCTCTCGGTCGATTTTCTTTTTCGTACAGGGTCCTCCAGCTTCCACACCACATGTAGAACCACGGTGGGTGGTCAATCGGTCGATTCGATGTCCCATCTCCACCAGCCCTTATTTAATGCGTCCGTACTTAATAGTTGCTTGTATTATTGACTTCGCATTTACCTCGCTTCGAAGTCTTCTGTAATTATATATCGCGTACACAGAACCCTTCGAAGGGAGACGAGAGGCACCGCCCGGTCATAACCCCTCACTCACCCAGTCGGTTCGTGTGGTATAAGTAATTGTCGTGGGCGTGCATACATCTATCGCCTATTTCGTCAGCAAATGTACAAAGCAGCGAAATCCACTAAACTGGGGTGTTCGTTCAGCTTTGAAGAGTGCGTGTTTGATACAGCTAAATCTCTTCTCCTGGCGAGGGGACCCTGCGAATCGAGTCTGAGGCTACATACAAGACGATCGGGAACATAACGGCTGAGTTGACCTGTTATAAAACATAAGTGGAACGGGGATCATAGCAAGGATTGCGTTCTTGTGGTGCGAGGGAAGAAAGCAAGCGGAAATAAGTTCAACGAACTATGCGGAAGAAAAAGAGGAAGGGAAAAACGATTTTTTGATTAAAGGGTGGGTATCTACTCCAAGATTCCGCTACCAGCGAGCGTCGTGTGGTTGGGGGAGCAACAACATCTAGATGAACTTTCAAGAATCTTAACCAAGAATAGCAATCGTCTGCTTTTGCTTCTTCTGGAGCTGAAGGTCCGCCATGAATCTATTTGCGGGTCTCGGTTAGCTGTAAGGTTGTAAGATTTGCAGAAGCTGATATTATAGGGCATTGAAGAAGAGAAAACGTGGAACGTACCTTCTTACGCCTGCTCCTCCTCTGCCTTTCTCTTCTTGCTCGCAACCTCCCCTTCCTTCCTTCTTGCCTCCAAACCCTCGTTTTCCAGGTTCAGCTCGATAGCCCTGAGGGATTATGTTCAGCCAGTCGACGGGCCAAAAGGAAACAAGGAAGAAAAGACACGACTCACTTTCTTCTCCGCAACGGCTCCTCGATCAAGAGCCTGAGCTTGTCGACTTTGTTCTCAACCTCAACTTGAATGAAGGCGAAAGACCTCGTAGCTTGGAATCGAACGGTGGTATGGTTATATGTAAATCGAGAGATTTGAGGATGAGGTCCCGAGATTGGTTGATGACCGCGTCGTATACATGTGAGTGTTGGATTCAACATCCAAAAGACACGAACTCGTTTAGTCTGACTACGGGAGACTAAGTTCCCCTCATTTTTCCTTGTCACCCAGCTCGGCCTACGAGTACCCAGGTTAGTCTGCCAGCTAGCGCAAACACTACGAGTGGATGGTATACACACCCTCTTGAGCAAGTCGAAGGCATCTGCACTCTGGCGATGCCATTTATCCGGGTGGATAACTGTTTGAAAAGAAGCGAGATTAAAACGATTGGACGAAGCTTGCACAAATCTCCGACTTCCGCATGGATGGTATCTCAGCCGACAACTCCAGGATGTTCCGCGAGACTTGCGGAGACAGCACACTCAAGAAAGGTATCACCCTTACCAACATGTTGGGCCAACTCGGAAAAGACGTCAGTAAGGCCAGGGAACGCGAGTTAGCGTCAGATGAACTTGGGAACCCGTATTGGAGAAGGCGCGAGATATCGATGCTCCGCCATGATCATTACTCTGGAGTCTGCGCAGGCAACAATTGAACGTCTCTTGGACAATAATCCGCTGGTCTTGCAGATCCAGAGGGAGATCACCGACGAGAAGAAGTTCTGCAGACTACCGCTGGGACGGAGCTGAGTAACGAGCTTCTTGCCGAAATGGAGCGACATAGGAAGGAGATAGATAGTCAGGATGAATGGTATCCCGCTGTCACTATCATCCTCCTCAATCCAACCCCACAGCCGCCATCGCTGCCAAAGACGAAGAACGCGTCGTGGGATTGAAGGCCGAAAGACGCCAGCAAGAGATAAGCTAACAAATTCCGCAAGGCTGAACTCAAAAACCTCACGGGGAATGATCAATGATCACGAGTCTGCCTCATGCGTACGCGTGTACTGCTGCACCCATCCTCGTTTTCACTGAGAAAGAACACTGAATCGTGGCTGTCGGTTGGCAATGCTGCAGATGCATGCCTCGTTACATGCTGCGGGACTTTCAATTGAATCAAGGTGTCATATCTTGATAGCGACTCAGAAGGTAGCATCGCTCAGCTCTCTATAAGGCCCTCATCGACTCAAGGTTACAGAAGGACGGAATCGGTGTTCCACATACAAGCCAATTCAGGTAACTGTGATCTTGCTTGGAGAATAGCGAATAGCCCCCCATTTTGAGGGTTAATCAACAGTCTGAGCAGGTAATTCAGGCGTAGCAGCCCGGCGCTAGTACCCAGCCCATGGCGCGAAGACCCTCTTCTCCTTACATGCATATGCCTGCCATACTACTGCTTGTAGTCCTGGCTTTGAGCGGCATGGTTTATCCGCGCGATCCTCCCAAGATGCAGGGAGAGCGCGAGGAGAGAGAGACCGTGGACAAGAACGTGGTGGCAATCGGAATTGATATTGGCACACGATACTGGTGAGTCTCGCAGAGCGTATTGAATCTCACGTTTATCCATATCATCCACCAGCCGAGTCGCAGTCTGGCAGAATTCGCACCCGGTCATAGTCCCAGATGAAGAAGGCAACCGAGCTATGCACAATTATGTCTCCTTTGGAAGCGATGCAAGGCTGATTGGCAGCGGAGCGAAGGCTAGACAAGCCGTTAATACAAGAAATACGTGAGTGGCCTGTACATGGCACCATTCAATAGCTTATGATGTTCTGTGAATGTCAGCGCTTATGGAGTGAAGCGACTTTTGGGACGAAACTACCGCGACCCTCATTCTCAAGAATTCATCAAGATGGCACCTTTTACTTTGATCAGCAAAGGCGGCTATCCCCACGTTCAGGTTGAACATCTAGGAAAGCAAGAGGTCTTCGTGAGTACCTGATTGCCTTTCCAGATGATGCTGCTCCTGCTAACCGTTCTTCAGGCACCCGAAGAGATCATCGCGATGCAGTTATCCAAGCTGAAGAACATGGCCCAGACGTTCGCCCAGAGTGATAATTTACGAGTTGCTGTATCGATTCCCGCCGGGTTCTCCGCCCTTCAGCGGCAGGCTATTAGCGACGCTTGCGAAATAGCGGGGTTGCCAGATCCATTGCTTATCCACGAACCAGCAGCAGCAGCTATGTACTACACGTTCTACTCCACGGAAAATCCCCAAACCTCGGCAGGAGAGAAAACGATTTTACTTGTCGACATAGGGGCGGGTACGACGAGCGCAACCGTCATGAGTATTGACGATGGGGTTGTCGAAACGCTGGCTGTTGCAAGCAACGTGCAGCTAGGCGGTGACGACTTAGACCACCTTCTTGTCAAGTATGTGGTGGCAGAGCTGAAAACGACACACGGTGTCGACATTGGTGGGGAGGCAAGCGTTCTGTCGCGGTTATCTTCAGCTTGCGAAAGGGCCAAAAGGGCATTGTCGTCAGCCCAGACGGCACCGGTGAATCTGGAAGGACTGGGACTGTCTGAACGTGTTCAGCTGCCGTATCTGGTCATAAAGCGAGACCAATTCGACGCACTCTGCAGTGAGTTATACGCAGCGATATCGAAGCTCGTTCGAGATGCCATGACGCAATCCGGGGTGAGGAAAACTGATATTCGCGAGGTCCTCTTAATCGGAGGCGCTACACGAACTCCAGGCGTGGCCGCGTCGATCCTGAACTCCTTCGAAGACTCTAGTCCAACGCTCGTCAAAGTCCGGAATCTAGACGAAGCAGTCGTATATGGCTTGACGATATACTCGGCCGCACTGTCTAAAGCCGAGAAGTCGGCTGAGGCGCAGAAAGTACTCGACGAGATGGTTGTAGTCGACGTTATCCACCACCCTATCAGCATTGCAGTGATTCCCAACCCCGACTCTTCCTCTGAGGATGCCATCGACTATCTTCCTCCGGATGGCGCTTCGCCTCATGAATGCGTTTTGAAGACAATCATGGAACGAAATAGGGTATCTCCCACCAGGGAATGCCGTGTCTTTTCGACAGCAATAGACGATCAGACCACTGTTCACATTCAGATCTACGAAGGAGCAGATGATGATCCCGATAACAATATTTCTTTGGGGTATTTCGAGCTCCATGGCATTCCGAAATCCCCTTTTCTAGGCCAGCTTTCCAAGGTGGAAGTTTGCGTTGAGGCGGACGGACGGGGTCGGACTGTATTCGCTACAGCTAGCCATAATAGCGAGCAAGGTAATGCAACCAGAACTGTGTCTCTCCACCCCGGAAAGCTGGCCCACGACACAAAACGCGAGATGAGTCGACGAGTAGAGATGTTCGACAGTGCGTGTAGATGTAGTTTACGCATGAAGAGTTGCTGATTTTAGGTTGCAGAGCACGATCGTATACACGAAGCGCAAACCCTACGAAGAAACAATCTGGAAGGGTACTGTTACAACGCCCCAGGCTCAATAGAGGAGCTGAAGCGTGGCGTCGATCGATGCCTCAGGCGGTTGGATGATACCGGTTTGATGCCTTTATCTGACGAGGAGTTGGCTCTTCAGGAAGAGCTGCTTGTTGCGTTAGCAAAGCGGGTCCTCCCGCCAGGCTATGCCATTGTCCGCCAACCAGCCTGACGCACCGAAACATAGGGAAATGTATTTCTTCCTTCGAACTGCATCTGTTTTCCACGCATTATGTATTAATAGCTGTAGGAATATGAATTAGGGGTTAACTTCAAACGGGAAGCTTGAAGCTGAAACGGATGCGAAGAAAATAAATTAGATCGTCTTTAATATATATCAGTCGACAAGGAATGTGATGATAACGAGTGTGCGGATGGGTGATAAAAAAAAACAGGGCTAGCCTGAAGGAATGGGACAACACAAGTCAAGTTGAATTCTCAGCGCTCATGATCAGTCCTCACACGGACTAGGTGGCCAATAAATCTCCCAACTGCGAAAGAGAATCTCAGAGTCAGTTCCAAAACGAAAGGAGAACAGAGAGTTTGACTTACTCGATGGTGAATTTCCCTTTCCCTTTCCCATCAGGCCTCGGCATCCCAGCCTTATAGAACGTAACAGACCCAGCCACCATCTTCGAGAACCGATAATCGATCTCCACAGCGTACTTCTTCCCGTCGATGCCAGTGACGGTGAAGCGACGCGGCCCTTCCTCCAAACTCTCGGTCCAGGGGAGGCGAAGGAGGGTAGAAATGTCATGACCGACGCGTTTGAAACCGAGTGGGTGAGCTTTCTCCACGAAGATGAGGTGTATTTCTTGGAATAAGTCATCGGAAAGCTGGTGCCCGACATCCGGGAAGCAGTAAACTGTGTCCTTGGGGCATCCAGGAGGGACAACCACGTTGAGGGTCTGGCGCAACGTTTTCCCTCCAAGGAGTTTCTTCGTGAAGCTGTAGAGAAGCTGTTTGCCATGGAAGAAGTCTTCAAGGGAGAGCTCGACGCATTGGGTGAAACGTGAGCTGAACGTTTCGCGTTCGACATCGAGGTTGCTGTAGTGCTCTAACTCGTGGTGTTCCCCGCGGTTCGACTCTTCGTAGGCTGGGCTAGGAAGAGTCGGTTCCGAAGCGAGGAATTTGGGTTGAGAGTANGGGTGGGGGGCTGAGTTTCTTGTACTCTTCGTCCCAGGTGCCTGTCCGTGTGGCTGATGTGGCTGCCGATCCAATATGCAGTTTGGGAAGAGAAAAATGACGTCGGTGGCGAGGTTTAGTTGGAGGATCGACGATTATGAAGTCATCTTCGTCTCCAGGAGAAGGACTTCGAGTCGAACGAGTGCCGCTAGACGTGGTGTCTGTACTAGCCGCACCGGTAGAGTGACGGGCTCGCCGTCCGAATGCATTGCTCGCCTGGTTCGGGATATTAATATGACTCGCTACACGAGCAACTAAGGAGAACTCACCGAGGACGAGGTGGAAGTCGTATGCTTAGGCACAGAGCCGCGGGAGGACTATAAATCCAGTTAGAGTGACCACACTTTTTCGATCTGTAATCTACTCACCAACTGGCAAGTCGCCGAATTGAGATCACCAAGGGAGGTGAACGGCGAAAAGTCCAGCGCGGTGTTGCGGAACCTATGAAATTCTTGCGTATTCGACACCATTGTGTACGATGGAGCCTTCTGTGTATAGAGCTTGATTGCTTGTGGGAAGTGGGTGGTCGTTGAATGCAGATGGATAGTGCGGACCACGGGTGCTGCCTTTATAGCTCCAGGCTAACTGCAAGCGCTGTGCCCGAACCAGTGTGTCCATTGTGGATTTTATAAATGGTTGTCTTGGAACCCGGAGGACATACATTGTCCTCAGCTCGAGCTCGTGGCGAAATGGTTGTTGATATCGACACAAAGGAAGGCCACGAATCACTGGCGTCCTTAGCCACTCGAGCTGGGCTCGTGATCCTGGAGCACAGAACCGTGCTTCTTGCCTGGGGTATCTTCAAAATTGAGCTTCATAGATATAGTATCGGATTAGTACTTTTCCAACGACGAGAGAAGGTGAGAAAGCAAGTGAGAGGCCAACCCCAACTTGCGGAACGAGCTCACGAATTTTGAGAACAAATACTTGTACACAAACGCGTCGCGGTTATATGACGCGCACAGGGGTAAACGATCAACAATCCCGCCTCAAGGCCTAGAGTTGTCCTCGGATTCTTAACAATGGTCGCTGAGTGCTTTCATTGTGGCGAAAAGACACGGTGTGGAGAAGGAGAGGTCATGTGTTAATACATACAATGGATCCATGCTGTTGGTACAATGATGTGAAGGCGGTCAGAGCAGAAAGGACAGGAGTAACTACAACACAATGGAAACGTAGAAGGATGGGTAGTACTGAGCCAGAATAAGCCTTCAACCATCGGAACTTCCTTCATCATCCTCGGTAAACCATATTCCCCATCTAGGTCAACGCGAGTCAGAATTTCGCGGGCGACAAACGAATGAAGCGAGCCTAGTACTCACTCGATGATCAAATGGCCCCTTCCGAACCCTTTCTCCCTTGGCATCCCTGCACCTCGAAACTTGGCCGACCCGTTGATAGCTTTCATCCACCTATAATCAATCTCAAGCGAGTACTCCTTCCCGTCGACACCCGTAATATGGAAGCGACAAGGCCGTTCATTGAGCCTCTCTGTCCAAGGTAACCACACTTGCAAAATCACATTATCACCCTCTGTTTCGAAGTGCGCTGGAAGAGCACCAGGTCGCGCGAAGGAGCGAACCGTCGCACGCGAGGCTTTCGGAATGACACTTTGGGCTCGGTGGATACTGGCTCGAGAGCTTTTTGTGCGGGAANGGGGGATGGAAGGATGGCGTTCGGGCTTNGGGGGTGAGGGTGAGGGTACGGGTCGTCTTCTTCGTGGTTGATTCCGGCGCTTGGGGCTCTAGAGTGAAGGATAGTTGCTCTGGAGCTCTTCGTACGCACAGGCATGGGGTCCGGGTACATGTTTGCCTGGTCGTCTGGATGCTGTTGTACACCATACCATTTCAGTCAGTCCATCGACTGAGTCAAATGGAATATGGATATGAATCACACTTACGATTTGAATAGTCGGGACATAGTTATCGTAATCGTCAGGATGTCCACTGTTCGTTCCAGCACGAGAACCAGGCCAGTTCTCGGCCGCATAATGGTGTTCATGTTCTTGATCCTAGAACATTCCCTGTTCAGTGACACGCCGAAACGCCACGAGAAATGAATCTCGGAAAGACAGATAGACGTACAAAGTAACCCTTCTGAGGGGGAAGAGGTGTGTCCATTCCCCGGGCATTTGCAGACCCTGCTCTCGAGCCCCATCCCGAGCCCGGTTGAGATGGATATGGACTGCCACCGTGCGAATTGGGGTAACTCCTCCCTTGGCCATAGAGGTGGGCATCGTCTGGGTGCTATATTTACAAAAAAGCAAAGAAGCACGGGACGTCAAAACCGAAACTCCAACATGGCGTAAGGACGAGGACAAACGCACCAGCTGATTCGTCACATTGCCATAATCCGTCTCCTCTCCATAAAAGCTCCCCATCTCATCGTCGTCGTGCTCTGGCGTTGGTCCAAGGTTGTTCTGGTGAGCGGGCGACATGGCGCGGCTGCTGCCGCCGCCGTAGACTTGTGAGCCATGAGGCTTGAGCTAGACATTCGACAAGTGGGATTATGATTATCAGCACGAGCTCGACGTCAGCAGCACCGAGCGTAAGGACGTACCATCATCGGATTTCCATGAGTCGCAGCGTTGAGCTCCGCCAACGACCCAAACGGCGAAAAGTCGTTTTGGTTGGACCGGAACGCACGGCTCGTCTTCGATGGCGTCCGAGTAGGTGGTCGTGAGCGCTCGAGGATGCTGCCCATGTCTAATCAGCGCAGTGTGCGCAGTACGTGAGGGGGCGTTGTTGGAAGAAGCTGAAGAGCTTGTTGCTGCAAGGCCAATTGTATGTAAGTAATATTAAAGGCAAACCGCCTACAAGTTCCGAGATATGACAGGAAAGGTATAGTCATAGACTCATAGGCGCCAGGGCGTAGTTCTTCTCAGCCGGTCTAGGCTATGGAGTCCGCAGCAGGCTTGAGCATTCGATAGCAGTCCGTCGAAGAGATCGGTCCAGCCAGGTATAGTGCTGCCAGAGAGAACTACTGGAATAAATCCTCGATTTTGCTCAAAGGAGTGGAGAAAAGGCGCAATGACATGAGGCAGAAGAACAACACGCGTTTTCCATTCCTCCGAGTTCTGCCTTTGATGGCTATTCCCTTGATGGCAAAAGGCAATCAGGACGCACCTGGTGACCCTTGTACAGCTTCGAGAACACTTCCCGGCGAGGACTAGGTTTAATAACAATAGCATTATAATGTGACGGTCGGTATGTGTGTGTATGTGCTTAGTACAAGTGTACAACAATGTGATCGAGAATAGTATTACAACATTAGCACCCAATGCAGTCCGAATGAAGCTGAACTTGCCAATTGGCACAAAGAAAACAGAGAGAAAGCAATAATTTATCGTCCATGGCAATGAAAACCAACATTAATCCCAACCCCCCATCTCCATATCCATCTTCGCCCTCCTCATATCCTTCCGCTCCATGTCACTCATAGCAGCCCACGTTTCAATCCCACCCACGCTCTCAATCATTTCCTCCTCCCACCGTTCTTCCCTCTCCAGTTCTTTCTTCGTCTTCTTCTTCGGCGGAGGAGGTGGTGGCGGAGGTGGCGGCGTTCGGCGATTCGGGTGCAATGGCGCAATCTTTGACAAGAGACTGCGGGAAGACTTGAGGTAGGGCGAATACGCCGTAGCGGTCTTGGCGATAGTCGGGACTCGGGAAGAGGATGCAGGAGGGAAGGGTGAATTCGGCAACGAATTAACACGTTTGATGAGCTCGCTCATCGGTGTGGATCTGGCGCGGAATGCAAGCGAGTTCCGTTTGTGCATCTGCGAGCCGCCTTGAGGTTTCGGAGTACTGGTGTTGATAGACGAAGGAGGTTTCGGAGTCTGGTCTCTATTATCTTGACGGACAGGTTCGACATTCTCCTGTTTACCACCGGTGAGTTGAATCGAAGGCGATCTAGTCGGCAGGGAGCTTACTTTCAAGACATCTTGATCTTCATCTTTCTCAGAGCCGCCTGCAGCTCCTGGTTTAGAGACGTCCTCGACCTCTTCTTCGTCCGAAACGACCAACGTAGCTTTCGCTTTTCCTTTCTTCTTCTTGGAAGGCTGTGGAGATGATTCCTTCTCCTCCACAGCTTTGTCACTACTCGTCTTGGAGTCCTTGCCAGCATCTTTCGCCTTCTTCCTCCTTTTGCTTGGAGTCTCTTGCACGCGGGAAGCCTCATCGAAATCTTCGTCATCATCCACCACCAACGTCTTACGCTTCTTTCGAGCGGGCTCCTTCCGAGGCACATCATCCACCATGTCCTCTGGAAGTGGACTGAGAGGCTCCAAAAGCTCTCCCCCTTCATATCTAGGTTCCTGGAATATATCCTTTTCCGAAGAGGTGTTCACGACAGTGGACGTCTCCGAAGGACGGAGAGGCTCCAACAAAGGATCCTCATCTGAATCCTCGATCGTTTCTTTGCTCTTGAACACGTCCTTCGCCTCTTCAGCCTTCTTACTGCTGCCACTTCCGTCCTTGCCTTTTGCCTTCTTCTTGCTCTTCCCCTTGTCTTTGTCTATTTTACCAGAGCTCGCAGGCGGCTGGTGAGGCAGTGGTTCAGCAACCACAGATGTAGGAGGTTTAGAAGTAATCACAACCTCGACCTGACCAACACTTTCCACTCCTTTCTTGGCAGCTTTCTTCTTCGCCGGTTTTTTCTTCTCCTTGGCTTTGGACGATGGCGCTCCCCAGTCCTCGTCTTCGTCGTCTGGATCAACAACCTTCTTCTTGCGCTTTGGCTTGGTCTGAGTGATTTCGGCGTTGCGAGCTGGGAGTTGGGTCGGGAACGTGGTCAGGTCGAAAATTTCGCGCTGTGGTGGAGCAGATGGCTGTATGCGATCATCCTGCGGCATCAGGGATGACGATCCTGCGAAGAAGGTCGGAGGAGGAGGGAGAGCTTTGGGATCGACGGGCGGAGGTGGTGGCGGACCCCATAGCTCCTCGTCCTCTGAGAAAAGTTGGTCTATCTCGCTCCTCCTTGTCTGAGGATTACTGGACGGCAGATCTCGAGGGTCACTGTTGGCCTGCGGAAGCGTTTCAATCCTGGGCAACTCGAAAAAATCTGCATTCGGCTGGGAGGTAGGGAGAGGAGGATCGGATGGTGGCAATGACGACGGGAAGAAAGGATGAGGAGGGACGTTTCTCCCGACTTGCGAAGACACCATATCGGTGTCAGGAGGTGGAATGGCGGGGGTCGAGCGTATGTCGGACAGCTTGTCATCGTTGGCGGCCGCCTTTGGCTTCCTGGGTCGGGGTCGGGGCTTTGGACGAGGTTTTTCTGCGGGTTCGGATACCGGCTGGAGGTCGGGTTGGGGAGAAAGCGGCTTGGGTTTGGATTTGGATGAAGACGGTCCCTTCTGCTGGATATTCAGCTCGTCCTCTTCATCCGTGAGCTCGATTACATCATTCGATTCCTTTGCCTTGCCTTTCCCTTTCGCAGAAGATAATTTTGGCTGATTTCCGGTCGCAGAGGGGATGAAATCCTCTTCGTCTTCCCACTGCACGGCAGCATATAGCGCAGGAGGCTTTCGCTGACGCGNTTTTTGCCCGGTCTGCGATGCTTGACATCGGGAGGTCGAAAGAAATGCCTTCCATTGCTGGTTGGTTGGCAGAAGCGGGGGCTGGTAGACGATCGAGGAAACTGAAAGAGGAGATACCTGAGGACTCGGTGGGAGTAGGTTCAGCTGCCTTCTTCTTTGGTGGTATGGGTCTGGGTCTTGGTCGTGGTGGTTTCACGGATGGGGTGGTAAAGGTGGAAATCGTGTCCAAAGCTGCTGTGTTCGGCTGTGCCGTAAACTCGCTTATTGAGGACACATTGTTCGGTTCAGGTTCTTGCATCCTTTCATGCCTTCTATCCTTCGCAACTGCAAACAGTCTTAGAGAGTCGGGAATTGTAGGTCGAAATGCCAATGACTCACAAGCACTGATCTCGCTATCCCAATTCCTGAACCCTCCATCTAATCCAGTATCCATGAGCTCCTCCTCACTATCCGCAATGAATTCGTCTTCGTGCTCCATGTTTTCGGTCGAGGGTATACAGTGATGATGATGGTATGAGGAAGAAAAGTGGATTACAGGCGCCGAGCAGAACGCGACTAAACAGAGACTTCGGACGCGACCGATTGCATCACAATCACGTGGCCGCGTCATCTTCCAAAAGCGGCAGTCAATGGCCCGGACGGTCCGCCACACTGATGGCCGTCGAAAGCTGGCCCTTTAACTTCGACCAACCTTTGAATCTCAACACTTCAAGCATTTGGCCTAGAACTTACAGGTGTACTCCTTTGGCTCTCAAAACCTATGAAATATTGAGTACGCATGGGACACCGCGATGATTGCCTCTCCGCGCCTAGGCTTTGCGCACGTACTCTAGTTATTCTACCACCGTCTGGGATACTGGAGATGTCCCCGAAACCTCGGTCTAACTTGGATGTGGGCCACCCGCTCTCGGCTCTCTCTCTCCTCCTTTACAAACCTGAATCAGGGACGGCCGAATCTCAGTCTCACTGAAAGACATCTCGAACTTGTCTATAAATCTGTGTCACTGTCTCCTGTCTCCAGAACTTCTCTTGCTCTCAATCCACCATGCGAAATCTACCCGGCACCATTTTTAACCCACCCACCGACGTCGCCTTCAACACTTGGGGTACTCGGCCTCTTGAAAACCTCCTCTCTATGACAGACATCGTCTACCGCCACGTCGCTCGGAATGTCTCCACTCTCGAAACTCGCATCCACTCATGGGACGTGAACCGATTCCGTCTCAACGTCTTCCACGTTCTCATGCAACTCCGCGAGCAACGCTTCGAACCGGGCTATGTCTTCGTCGCACTGCTATACGTGCAACGATATGCCGGAGACTGCAGACAGGCGCCAGACGTATCCTCGTCTGAGGCGGAGAAGCTGTTTATGGGCGCCCTGGCCACCGCTTTATACCAGGCTCGCCCGTTGCGGCTGCCAGAACGTTCGCTATGGTTGTACTCGACACCTCAACTTCAAATCCTCTGCCGAATGTGGCGTCGGAAGATGGATCTCCGTCATCTGAAGATTCATCCTCGCCTCTTACAAACGTTTTGCGATATTCTGCTTGCGGGCCCTGGGCATAGTATCATCGATGGGGACTTGTTCCCCACCTTCCCCGACGCGGAGATGCTTGATGATCGTGAGTCTCACTTATTTCTCCTATCATTTAAAACATAGTTAACCAACATACGCCCATCATCTAGTCAAAATCCCTAGCAATATCTACCATGAGCTGATAGCAGAGGAGCTAGAGATCAGCAAGCGAATCTATCGTGCGTCCCTTTCTCCCATTTACCTCTTTCCACCCAAAGACTAATACCATGGTAATTCAGCTTCTCCAAACAAGAGCGGCTCTCGGAACCCCACGCCACCGACGATGCAGGACGCGACCCCACCTAGGCGCCGTTCGCGACGAGCAGTCAAATTCAACTTTCTGTTCAGCGGAGAGAAGCCGTTGCAGGGACGGCGGTCAACAACCTCTCTTTCGCCCCAATCATCTGTCGTAGCCTCAACTTCCACTTCCACTACATCCTCCTCTTCGTCAGGTGCTTCAACGCCTACGAAGAGAGGCAAGTTCGCGGCAGGCTCCTCGTCAAAGTTCATCTCCACTCTGAATGTGTTGAAGACCTGGTCGCCCTCGAAATCGCGGTCACCTCCACGTACGAAGCCCGCGCCGGGGCTATCTCCGTCGTCGTAGCGGAACCGTTGGGTTGGTGGGGCTGAAGAAGCCGGATGGTTGAGCTGGTCTCGGACTCTCGGTCGAAGGGGGGTCGTTTGCTTGTATCTCTTGTTTCTTTTCTCGTTCTCAATGGACCTTGACGGACCTATCTCCCCTGTTGTATTTCTTACTTCGTGTTGATTCGCGTCGATTCTCTTTGTTGGATTCACAGAATGAATGCTTCCCTTCAAACACTCTTCCCTCTTCGGCTCTCGAACGTTTCTTAGAAATCAGCGAGAGAAGAAACGAAGTTGACTGACTGTCCCTCCTTTCCCGTCGGGGAGAGTCGGAGTGGCTCGATAGATAGACGCATGGCGGTCAGGATCGAGTAGTAGCTGGTGAGTCGACGGGCTTCCCCTCGCGGTGAGTGAAGGAAGGGTTGTGCGCAGTCACAAAGAAACTCCTCGGATTGAGGTCTCGAACGTACTACAAGTTAATATCAAGTAGTTGACCGGTTTAATTTTACCAGTGCTTCAGACCTCAGGGTCCTTGGGGAATTAATAAGATGAACTTCCTGAGCCTAGGCCGATAAGGGGAGGTGCATATCGAACAGTCGTAGTGCTACTTTGCTAAAATTAATACTAATGCTTACGCACGCGTACGGAGGAGATGATCCGGGGCAGCATCTCCTCGAAATCTTGAGCAGGATTGAATGCAATTACGCATTCTTTGAAATGAATGACGAAGAATTTCGACTTCATTACACAGGTAACCCTGGCGTTTGAGTAAGCTGAACCAGACTAGTGACCGGCGAAGGCTGCCGCGATTCGATTCGACGAGAGCTACTAGGGAGGTCTGCCATATTATGAACGATTGATCATCTGCAGGCCTACAAGCTTCTAATTATGGAACGCAGTGCTTGTCAGCCGACTTTGACGACAGGGCAGTATACCTGGGTCCCCTATTAATGGCTCTCAGCACGTTTTGCTCAGTGGATCGCATCTGATCCCAATGAGAACATTGGCGACTTGAAAATTGAATTTTGTAGTACCCTAAAGCCGCACTATCTCAAAGATGTGGGGAAGGGTCGGGGTAAACCTAACGCTAATTGGATATCGCACCAGGCACCCCTTTACGTGAAATGAAACGCGAAGTCGAGGCATGTGCATACTCAACCAGAGGAAGGAACCCTTGGCTAACGCGCTAACTCCTTCACTTTGATGCACGCATCGATAGAACCATTGGAGTATTAAGCCATCATATTAGACAATTGTAGCTAACATGTAAGAAACCCCATCCATCTACCTCTCAAAATGCAGCAAGTACTAGGTGCGTGATCGCACAGAGAGAGCGCCCTCAGCCCAACAGTCAAGGTCTATCGACCGCTACGGAATTAGAAATGATTGACCGCCGAACAGAAGCACCAGCTCAGCGGAGACAGAACGGGGAGAAATGATCGACAGGGTTGTGGGTCGCAGAGAGCCACTTTGTCCGCTAGGTATTGTACCCCCCGACGGCCGCAAAGGATGGAAAAAATGGCCCACCAAACCGAACACATGAGCAAGCCCCACAGTGAGCGTCGACCGCAACGTCCTTCTGCATCTTGCTTCCCTCCGATCTAGATGCACCTGCAATTGTGGTACCGTAAATGGTGGCGAGTTTGTCTTGCCGTTCATTCCCCCTCCAGATCCCATCGGCCATGCCTGCCCCCACTTGTGGTACCCATCTTCTGGCAATGGCGCATGAAACGTGCTTGTCAAACATCCTTCGTCACCAGAGGCGAAATTTCGCCAGTGGCTTGCGAAAGGGGAGAAAGAAAGTGAAGTTGAAAGAAGAATCAAGGGGTTTTGAGAGCACCGGAAAGAGTGCGCCGATCGAATTTAGCTAAAGATTCTGTCTTTCCAGAGGTAGATGAGTGCGCTCGATAACACCGCGGTGACTGCGAGGTCGAAGAGAGGGAGTTCGGAATGCCTTGGGATGGACCGAGCTGCCCAGTGGTTGTACCAGTGTTCGCAGAGTGATGCGAACTAGAAGATAGATCATGGATAACTTTGGTCAGCAACTGGGAACTTCTAGATGGAGAGGCGAATACACAATGCGTAGAGCAAACTGACCTTGATCCTGCTGATTTGACTGGCTTTCTTTGACTTCACCCACGCGTCGACGCCTTCTGAGCCTTGGGAAGCCACGACGTCCTTTAATTCAGCTAGATACTTCGCAGCTGTTGGGAGGTAATACAAAGCCTTGGTAGGCTGTTTGGGTTGATATTCTATGATTTCATTTCAGTTTTCAGCGGCCTTGCGAAGCAGAAAAATCGGGAAACGTACGGTTGACCACAATGTATGGGAAGACAGAGGCGCATTTGTCGACGTGCACCTCCTCGGGAATCTGAGAGTCAAGTTCTTCTTCAGAGACAAACCTACGAGCGAGTGAGAGATGAGTTTTGAATGGATCACAAGGAGGGAAAAGACGTACTGTTGCTTAATGCATTTGGAGCAGCAGCGAACATGACAGGTCCAGAAAACATCTTTGACCCCTTCTCCGCCGCAAAACTGAAACGAATTAGAGTTAGCACGCTTGGATCGTCGATGGAGAGAGAAGGCAGAGGCTGATGATCATGGCTGGAATTGATAGTGCGTTATCCAGGAACACATCGAACGGAAACGCACGATGAGATCATCCCATTCAAATAGCGTAATAGGTGCGTGGATATGATTGGCCGACCAAGACCATTCATCGGATCCAAAGGGTGCAGATACGATTCCGAAAGACGGGAGAGCAGGATACTCACGTGGCAAGACTCGTCAAATACGAGATTGGAGAACTGTGGCTCCGTCATGTAAGGTGGGCATCGAGGCAGGCCTCGGACGCTTGCCAGACATTCCTTCCATATGAATCGGGAACTCTTATTTAGCAGGATTTCGCGCAACCGACGATTCGACCGGGAGAGAGTGAGCAGGTCCGATGGGTTGAGGTGGATGAGGATCTGTCAATGATAGATAAAAGTGAGAGGTGTGCAAGAGACGGTTTGCTCAACTGGCGTACCTCGTATAGAATCTCCAAAGGGACGTCCTTGATTTGAGACAAGGCGTCCTCGCGATCGCTTGCTGAAGTCGATGCCTTGAGGCTTTGTTCATGGCGTGGGGCTCCAAAGTTGTCAAATCTCTCCGCTAGTTCCACCTGCATGTCGTCGTGGTAAGGGATTCCGTGCATGGTGAATTCTTCACCCCAGACGCGCGATAGCAGGGACTTGGGCAGCGAATCTTGGCTACCGATAGCAGGGCAGGTATAAGCGATGGCAAGGTGAGCAGCCATTTGGGACAGCAGCTGGTACGTCGCGATGCTGGCGGTGGGGTACATGCAAAATGACAGCAGGATTGGATAAGGCAGGTTATATAGGGCTGCCAGAGATGATATCGGACGTTGGCGTGAGATTGCCGTCAGTTCGTTTAGCAGGAGCGTAAAGGAAGCACAACAAGACACAGCAGAGCTTGCTTAGGATTCCAATCATGACGGGCGCAATTTTTGAGTTCATGAAACGCTCACCGGAACGGAGATTGGGGCGTCTGACCAAYGTAGTAATCAACTAGAGCCTCCGAAGTGCAGCCATCTCGCAATGATCTGTCGATTGAGATGACCCACTCTACAGGAGGTTTAGCGCGTGGCTTACCCATTTCTGGTCTATCTTCGCCTTCTCGTGGCTCTAGTATAAGCGATCTGTTCGCTCCGCCGTCAATGATTGACTGATTCTGGGCCCCTTGAGCAGGAATGGAAAAGCCGGAGGGGCCTCAACGCCCCATACGGGAGTACGGTGGGTTACTTGTTGGGTTTTCCCGACGGTTGTTCTGCAGTTGAGGTGGGTCGCGAAGAGTCATGACGTGCTGGATACTAGATAGATCTGGTGCCGAAAGTNGGGGGCGTCTGTTCGGCCTTTCTAGAGCCAGTGTCATGTTCAAAACATGGTGGTTGAAGGAGAAGAAAAGACGAGCGGAGAACGGAGATGTCGTGGAATTGTCTGCGGCAATCACCTTTAAATTGGTCGCCGACCTACACATTGTCGAGCTGAAATTCGAACGGCGAGCAGCTTCTACACTTCAATTTCAATTCAATTGAACTTGAGAATCAAGCACAGAAGGAACGATAATTTCATTTCAATGCTGCTCGGCTTAACGACGACTGGCTTATCGTGTTGGAGGCAGAGATCTGACCATGATCATCGCATTGATGGTGTAGCGGTAACATTGGGTCTTCCCATGGCCTAGCTCCGGGTTCGACTCCCGGTCAATGCATACCTTTTTGTAGCTTGGAGGACACCATTTGATAGCTTTAGTCGTCCCGTGAATCTCAAGGAAAGAACGTTGCGATCTTTTTGAGGGAAAGAAGGGAAGTCGGCATAAATTAGGAGTCCATGCTGATAAAGTATACTAGGTATATGACTCTTCATGCTAAAGACTGGAGTACGCGATCTGTCATTTGAATAAGCTTATGATCGAGTGGTTAGTAGACGATTGTGATAGAAATATCAAGAAACGCACCTGGTTGATATCCGGTCGCTCCTTGGGATTGATCTTCAACATGCTGTCGATGAGCTCGCGAAGTCCTTGGGAGTAAGCCGATTGCGGATGCTTATATTGTGCACTCAGGACAGCCATCGCGATCGAGCCTCCTTGTTCCGTGGTTTGGGTGTTCTCAAAGGGTGAGTGCGAGTATGCCAGAGCATATAGGGTGCAGCCCAACGACTGGATAACGGGTAGAACATTGAATCAACTAGCCAACTAGGGAAAATGACGAGTGCGTACCCAAATGTCGACCTTTTCATCCAAAGGGACACCCGTCTTCACGTCGAAAAGCTCAGGTGCGCGGTAAGCCATGGTGCTTTGTTCAGCAGCAATGTCCTAGCAGGGATAGCGTGAGTGGAGAACTAGATGCGCTTCTCGACCGGGGACTAACCTGCTGTAACAGTGCCTGCTGCCTGTTTTCGACGGCAATGCGAGCTTTCATGGTGCTTCCGAAGTCCATAAGAATCGGGGTCGCTCCATCGTCAGCTATCATGACGTTCCTGCATCACAGTCAACCCAGTCAGCCAACGGATACTGAGGCGAGGAAGGGCTGATAAATGCAATTTACCCAGGCTTGAGATCACGATGAGCGTAGGGGATAATCTCGAGGGGAGGCCCATCGTTCCGCTGCTGCTGTTCGAGCTCCTCATCTCCGTCGAAGACAACATCGTGTTCTTCTACACGGTGTTTAGTGACGAGGGGAACGGAGGCCCCGTCATACGAGTAGCCCCCATCGCCATCGCCCTCCGGCTGAGGGAAGCGCTCATCGTTGTCGTCATCCGCATGAGCAGCCGCGTTCCGCCTAGATTGTTGGTGAGCTTCTGCGCGAACGGCAGATCGGGCAGAGGTCGGYCGGTATTCGTGCATGGCTCGAACGGCGAGGCAAGTGCCACGGAACAGGCGGAGCATATCTTTTTCGGAGAAGTGTCGATTGTTGACGAGGTTCGCGTTAATGGCATCTTGAAGGTTTCCCCTCTATTACCCTGACTGAGTGCAAACGTTCGCAACACCACGATATGATGCCCACAGACCTTGTACAATGGTAGGAACAGATACACAATTTGGCCTTCGCCTTCTGGGTCCTGGACTACTGCGGAATCCTATGAACCGTAAACGGAGTGACGAGGTGTGTGATGTGAACTCGGAGACGCACCAAAATCCGGATAATATTAGGATGCCTTTGAAATTGGTTAGGCCAAACCAAGTTGCAGTAAGCATTCGACATACTTGAATCGTCGATAAGCTTCCACTTCTCTCATCGCCTCCTTCACACCCTCCGAGCCGGTAGGACATCGAATCTTCTTCAGCGCGAATTGTCTCTGCACCGTAGCCATTAATGACGCGACCGCAGTTCAGTGCGAATGTACACACTCCGCTATGCTCATCTTGAGCGAGATAGACGAATGAGAAGCCTCCTTCTCCAAGAACTTTGACAATTTGGACTGCGGTTCAGAGAAAGGGTTGAATTTCGATGAAACGAGAGCGCGGAAGTAGGACTGACACGTTCGCCCATTAATCTTGAGTTTTGGTTGCTGTTGACATAGGCACGACGACACTGCTAGGATTGCATCCTTGGCTTGATCTCTGAACGTTTCAAGAGCACGGAAGAGCTGANGGGGGCAGCGCCATGATGGTTCNAAAAAGCGACGGTGAGCAAGCGGTGAGATTCAGATTCAAGGAGTCGTCACCGTGGAACTCGTTGACCGGCTGATGGAATTAGAATCACAGCCACATTCGTTGACAAGAAACGCAAAAAAAAGACAGGGCCCAACCGGGAATTGAACCCGGGACCACACACATCTAAGCTTCCCATTGGAAGCGGGCGATTAACCCGAAGCGTGTATCATACTACTAGACCATTGGGCCGTTGCGAAAACGTCCCTCGATAGACTCCAAGCCAGGCTCAACCTCAACGGAGATAAACTGAAATTCTTGAAGGCCTGCTTCACTCGCTCTGCTCTCTCCTCCTCCACGATGAGGGTGAAAACCTCAACCACAAGACTACCAGAGACGCTCAGGGAAGAGATAAAAGCTGGGACTTCCAATGGTCTGTCCGTATGTATCATGGATTGGGATTATATTCTTCTCACCAAAATGCATCTTTTCCTAGAAAATAACGATCCTAACCACTACCGTATTGCTCGTCACAATACACGGGTGAATAGGAAGGAAGCCCGAAAGCAAGAACGCTCTGCTCGTAAACAGAAAAAATCAGATTTCTTCTCGCACTCGAAGAAACGTCCTGCAGAGGACGAACTAGAGTCCCCGCAGCGGAAGAAAACCAGGCACCATACCCAAAATATCTCGGAGCCCCGTTCCTCCACAAGGAAGGCTGCAGCTTCTTCGTCTGATAAACAGACCAACGCTGCTTCTAAGGCATTGGCACCCACGAAGATTCATGAACCACCATCATCCTCTTCCAAACCCGAAACGCACTCGAAGACCAAAAAGCCAGAGAAATCGACCACCAACAAGAAGAGTTCTGCTAGTGCTACCTCCGTTTCCAAACTTCCTCGAAGCCGTGTGGAAGAGGAGGAAGATCGCTATATCCGTCTTCTGGAGCAGAAATTAGGACACGGCAAGAACTCACGTAAAAAGACCCACTCGGCGGAAGCGGAGGATGGACTTGAGGGTGTGTTCCTTTCCTTTTGGCCTTGTTTTTCTTCGATGGCGGACTTACACATTCCACCTAGATCTGTTTAGCTGGGCGGATAGCTTTAGCATAGTCAAGCCTCAGGTGATTTGCTTCGCCTCGTGGAGTGTAATGTACCTGACGAATTTTCTAGATGGACGTTTCCGGTACCGGTGAAAACGAATATAGTGAGGATGAAGATCTGGAGGATTCATCGAGCGACGAAGATGGAACCGAGGAGGGTGACGATGAAAATTGGGACGAAGAGTGGGGAGGTGTCGACTCTGAAGCTGAGGAGGACGGCGAATCATCACCTGCAAATGCTGATCCACCCAAAGGTACGCTACCCTTTTTTTAGCATCTCTCGTTGCTCACCCATGATCAGCTTCTGGCGCCTACGTTCCCCCTCATCTACGGAAGGCTAAACTCGATGTTGCTCAGCCCTCGGAGGAGATAGTCAAGTTGACACGGCAGTTGAAGGGCTTCCTCAACAGGTTTGATCTTTCTTCACTCCCATTTCCCAGATTCANCCAACGATTTTTTCTAGGATGTCAGAACAGAACATTTCGTCCATTATTGACGGCGTTGAAGAGATTTATCGCAATAACCGTCGAAATGGTGTGTCTTTTCATCACCCCTCATTCCTGCTTCCTTAGTTAACCAACGATTAATATTCCATAGATGTTACATCAACTTTGACGAGGTTGATAATCGACGGAATTTCTTCCCATTCAACTTTGCTGGATTCTTATGTCGTCCTTCATGGTGCTTTCGTCTCAAGTCTTCATAAACTGGTTGGCGTTGAGTTTGGTACATTAATTTACACTATCCTCTGTTTGTGCTCGTCTTCTCATATTTGGTTTCAGCGGCCCACTTCGTCCAAGAAACGATCGACTCATACGAGAAACACTACGCTGCGTTATCAAGGCCTACTTCTGAGGAACCCCACACGGAGAGCAGCGATCACGGGAAAGAATGCTCTAACCTTATCGTGCTGATATCCGAACTCTACAATTTCCAAGTGATCTCTTGTGTTCTTGTGTTCGATATCGTTCGGTCGCTCCTTGAGGGTACCGTTTCAGAGTTCGACGTCGAGTTGCTTTTGAAGATTCTGCGGAGTGAGTGCTTTCTTACATGATAACACGTCAGGAGAACCCAGTTGTACTGATCGATATTCTCGTAGGCTCCGGTCAGCAGTTGCGACAGGATGACCCCCTCGCGTTGAAGGACATTGTTCAGATAGTTCAAGACAAGGTTTCTGGGAAGGAAGATACTAGGTCGGTCTCGCGTGCACTCTCTGTTCGAGCTTTGTAGACTAATCTCCCTGCGTATTAGCTCAAGAACACGTTTCATGGTGGAGACGCTCATGAACCTGAAAAACAACAAGGTCAAGAAGGTTGCAGCAGCTCAGAGCCAGGGAGGAGATGCTATGGAGCGAATGAAGAAGTTCTTGACTGGGCTCAGCAAGACGCGGACGAGTAAGGCTCCCTCTTATCCCCAACCCGCGTTACAACCGTTCTGAACAAACTTGGGTGTCCCAGTTCTTTCGCATGAACCATTACGGGTTTCGCTGGAGGACCTCCATTCAGCGGAGACCAAGGGCAAGTGGTGGCTCGTTGGCGCTGCATGGGGTGGCAATCCGTTGGTGGATCGACGTGAAGAGTTTGAAAAACGTGCTGCCCATCAGCAGCAAGCTCAAAATGAGGAGAGTAACCTTCTCAAGCTTGCTCGGAAACAAGGCATGAACTCGGATATTCGACGAAGTATCTTCATTGTGCTTATGAGCAGCGAGGTAAGGAACTCCCTATCCCACCCCGCCTCGGTAAAGCGATGCTCAAGCTGGTTTGGTATAGGATTACGTCGATGCATGCGACCGATTATCCCAGCTGAAACTCACGGAAGTGCAGCAACGGGAAATTATCCGCGTGTTGCTACACTGCTGCGGAAACGTAGGTTTGATCCAGTACACCCAAGCTAGCTCCGGACGGCTCATCTCTCTCTCTCATATAGGAAAAGACATACAACCCGTACTATGCCCTTATTTGCCAACATTTATGCAAGCAGTCGCATTCTTACAAGATCACTCTCCAATTCTGCTTGTGGGATTTCCTTAGGGACCTGGGTGAAACTAAGGTCGGAGGAGCGGAAATATTAAAGAACTCGANGGATGATGGAGATGGGTTCGATGTCAAGTCGATATCGAAGACGCGGATGAGGAACGTGGCGAAATGTTATGCTTGGTGGATTGCAAAGGACGCTGTCTCATTAATGATTCTGAAGGTTCGTTTCAAGCCTCCCCTCGATCAATGGAACGGAATTCTAATTTCATCTTGTGGTATCAGCCTGTCGACTTCACGTTGCTCAAACCACAGACAACAGAGTTCCTCAGAGAGTTGGTCTCCTGGATACTCGTCAACAGCCAAGTTTCCAGTCCAGTTCTTACGGACGACTTGTCATCYCTTAATTTGACGAAGAACCGTGCACCCATCGAGGAGATATTTATCAAGGCGTCGAGGACGGACACCCTGGCTATGGGACTCGTCTACTTCTTGACGGAGACGTTCAAAYCTCTACGGAGCCAGACTGACCCGGCGTCAAAGTTCTTGACGTGGGGAGTTRCTTTGGCGTCGGACACGCTGAGGAGTGGRTTGGATTTTATTCCGGGACTCTAGTCGAACAATGATGATTGTATTCGTGACATACTTCCGCAATCTACGAGGAGGCTGCTGGTTTTTGGAATGCCACTGTTGTAACGACGGTACCGCTCTGACCCCCAAATGTAAACGACGGGCGCCGCACTTGTGAACTGGATGATAAAGGTGAGTGAACGCGATATGGCAGGTAAGTGAATAGCGGTGGCATTACTGGTAAATGAGGCCGATATCGGGAACGATGAAGCTCGATTTGAGCTCATCCGCTGTAAAATTACATGCTGCGGGCCGGGAACGGAGTGCGTGTCAGAGAATGCTTGCTSGAGGTGATGATTCAGTACGATAGTTCTTACAGGTGATCAAGAAGAAGCCTCCCGGCTTCAGRATTYGAGCARCACGACTTGGATAGCCGGCTGTTCTAGGCCTCCCTTGTTCATCCTTTTCACCCAGAGCAATGGCGTCGTAGGTGCCCTTGTCAAGCAACAAATCCCATGCCTCTACTTCCTGAGTTTCATCTTCAGGGGCAAGGCGAGCTGGAGTTTCATTGAGAAAGTCGCATTGAGTGAAGGTGATCTCCGRGCAGTTTCGTGTTTCCGCAATTCCTTGAGCCAGTTTGACGGCACCCGCGCTGTAGTCGATACCAGCCAGCTTTTTGGCATCATATCCCGCTTCTGCAAGWCCAAATAGGAGCGTTCCGTTTCCGCTTCCGATCTCGAGSACCGATGGAGAGGTTGAGGGCGGAACGTTGTCCAGACACCAGTCAACCATCTTCTCTACTGAGTCCTCTCCGAACCTGAATTACTTGARYTGAATGAACGGATGGATGAAGGGGTCTTCGACCCTTGCGCACCAAATTTCGCCTTCATCGCCGATCTCCTTGAAGTTTACRAGTTCACGGTCATAGACTTCATCCCAGCTTTTGAGTTTCATTTGTCAATCATTGAAAGGGTCATGACGATGGAAGAAAGAGACCAAACTGTTCTYTAGTACCGAGTCTGGAGGGATCGAACTCTGCGGTGCTCATGGTTCAGAAATGACATATTCAAAGGCGGATTGCTGAAAGATTTCGTTCGCTTAGTCAGCCGACATCCAGCAGGAAGGTGACTTGTAAGGATTTCGGGTGGATAAAGAAACGGGAATAGATATTCGAGGCCTCGAGGAGTAGGGACTGGTTCGATTTCTTGGAAATTAAAGCACCAAGTTYAGCGGCGTAACTATTGCAGGAGAACGAGGAAGAGGGCGTGCCACCAGTTCGGAGTTCGGTCAGGTTCGGAAATGAACNGAGGTGAGTGTATTAGGATGCTGGTTATTATGTACGTGTCGACAGCTGGTAATGTACAGATACAAGAATCCTAGGACAGGAGTCAGCGAAATGGAGGAAGCCGAGTGCTGGCTGGTGACATACGTGCATCGGCATGGCTTCACCGCCGTCTTCCCTCCGWCTTTTCGAGCAAGTCTTTTGCTTCGTTGATTTTGCTGGCKAGGTATGGTGAACCGCCTCGATCTGGATGGTTGGCAAGCATAATACGTCGGTGGGCATCCTTGAGCTTGTTCCGAAGCAGAGGACCGTCTCTGAGTAGACATGAGGTAAATTGAGACGTATTTTAGTGCCAAATACCSGRAACAAGGACRGAAATGAGGCTTACTTCAAACCCAGGACTTCAATGGCTTCCTTCCGGTCCATTTTCGCTTTGAAGCCTCCCTTCACCCATTCTTCTGCTCCACGTCTCACGAACAGGCCTTGCCGAATGAAAGACCTGCCTAGCACTGCCGCTGCAACGGCACTGACGCCAAGAATAGTCGCTGTCGCCATAGCTGTGGAGGGAGGATGTGGGCGGTCAGGAAGAGAATAAAATTCTGATTCAAGGNTATGACAGCGGCCTGANNAA
>JANBPK010001495.1:34208-59419 GCA_027579435.1 Candolleomyces eurysporus
CNNNTCCCGGCACGTGGCYCTCTTCCACRCAACAAGCGCCCACTGCCGCSCTACGTGGCGCGGCTTCTYCGATGCAACCCTCCGCCATGCAACCGGAGCACCTTCCAGCCTCGTTGGAGTGGCTCTCAGAGGTGCTCATTTTGAGAAACTCGGACGGCTAGTCTATCTTTGTTGGCAGCGCAGTGGCATCTTGCTAACTCCGAGTCACTGTTATTCACCAYGGTCCTGTGCTGTGTCTTTGTGGGCATAAGCGCTCCCAGTTTGGGCAAAACTCATGGCAACATTGTTGTTGCCGCTATATAAGCATCATTGGGGATGCCTCACCTTTCCCCCCATCTCTCCTCCCTCGACGAGAATTCYGYCCATGCCTACAYCATCCACCTCCAACTCTCTCGTCCGAGGAAGAGAGCTTGYCATTCAAACCGTCCACGAATCGAATCTTCGGAGCCAGCATCTAGAGSTCTTCTACAACACCATTACCGATGGCTCCATTGGTCTTGCYCCCATCTACGGGSCSAACGTTACCCTGTCCACTCTGGTRATCGTGTCGAACACCAATGCCCTYGTGGTCCACTTCAGCTCTGGCAAGGCGTCGGGGCAGTCTACAAAGGCCAGAAAGCTGCTTCAGGATGCTTTGCTYTCCGAAGATAGCATTATCAAGTACGCTTTTCTCATGGACAAGCTGACCTTCTCTTTGTATCATGGCTTCAAGATTCGGGTCGCTTCGGCCCAGAGTCTGCTCAAACCTCAGGCYGACGACGCCATCCATCACTCGACCGTTGGCGATGCTCTTGCAGGAGTTCCTGGAAAGATAGCCCRGGAGGAACTTGTGCAGCTGTTCAAGAATAACGAAGGCAAGGGGACGAGTGTCGAAGAGGCTGCCCGCCAAGCTTGGCTGGCCTATCACGCCGGATCCTCTCCCTCCCGTCAGTCCAAGTTGACGCTCTTCGACAGTTCTACGCAACACAGCTCGGTATGATTTCACCAGTTACACCGTGACTAGCCACCTGTTCTGATGTAGCTTCGCAGCATCTRCAAACGATGTCGCAGTTGTACTGCCTTGCTATCCGGCTCCGGCTTCTCAAGCCGGATGTCGTTAAGAACGACATCGACTCGAAGTTCAAGGTTGGCAAAGGGTCTGTCGAGTTGACGTCAACCCGATTCAAGACGAGGATCACACAAGCAAGTACACGCCAGGTATAAAGTCACCTTCCTTTCGTTTACTAATGCTCCATCTGAATTGTAACTYGTCTTGATTCRCAGAATCTCGAAATCAAAATCCGCAATGACCAAGGGCAAGTAGTCGACATCGCTGCTAAAACCAAGAAAGTGAAYGGGCGTGGGGTACAGGTTGCRACCACGAAGAGCATGGCAACRGCAACYTCGATTGTTTCTGTGAAGACGTAYGGRCGCGAACCCCCCACCAACATTGARTCAACACGCCACCGRCTCCTGGCTAATGTTTTGCAAGGGACTGTCACCCTCCTTTCGAATCCGTTCGTTCAAGCYATTTTCTTCCCCCAGGACCCGAAAGCCCAGTGGCCTTGTTCTATTCGGCGGCCTATTCCAAGGAGTGTGGTTCAACCGAGCCGASCGCTGAACRGCTCGCAAACGAAGGCAGTTGAAGCRATTATTTCACTGGATGACCGWCATCGCGTCGTTATGATACATGGSCCACCTGGGACCGGCAAAACAACCGTCATTGCCGCAAGCACTCAAAGYATCGTTGAATCCGATTCCCTCGCTACAGTTTACCTCATCGCTCATTCCAACGTCGCTGTTAAGAATATCGCCGAGAAGCTGGTGAACTCTGATTTCTTGGATTTCARRATTATCGTTTCGAGGGAGTTCCATTTCGATTGGTGAGCCTGATACCATTCCCTCCTWATMCTTCCTAGTCCACTGATASAGTATTTTCGTATGTAGGCACGAGCATTTGTATGAGAAAGTTGAAGGGAACCTCATCCGAACCGACTCTCTCCCTGACGACCCTCTCGCGGCTCAGCGTTTGCTACTAGGGGCTAGGGTAATCCTATCCACCTTGAGCAACTTGCTTAACCAGAAGATGGCCGAAATTATGCGAGTCGTTCCGATTGAGACGTTGGTCATCGACGAAGCGTCCCAGATCGACGTCGGGGATTACCTCCCGGTTATTAATAGGTACCAACGCACGCTGCAGAAGCTGGTTTTCATCGGGGACGACAAGCAATGTACGTCGCTTTTCTATGTTTCGGGTGTATCAAATCTAACGATTTCGTATAGTGGCACCTTATGGCCAGGAGCAAATAAAGGAGATGCAGAGTATCTTCGAGAAGCGTCACCTTCGGGGAGCTGCCATCTTGCTCGATACGCAGTGTAAGGACTACACATCGTCTGTTCGATATTCYTCTATTTACCGTATCGACGCCCAGATCGAATGCCAGTCCCCATTGGCAGTTTTATTTCGAAACATGTCTACGGGGGCAAGCTCAAGACCAGCCACCCCTCGACATTACGCAAGCCCTGTCGATTCATCGATGTGCGCAACTCGACCGAAGAAAAGAGGGGCCATAGCTGGATAGTAAGTCAAGACACGTGTTTTCTTTGTGCATCGGTGGCTTACCCAGGTTACTCCCTTGCTCTAGAATAAACGCGAAGCCCATGCGGTCATCGCAATCGCTAAGCAGCTTAATGAGTCCGGCCTCTCTTATCGAATTATTACGCCCTACGACCCTCAGAGGTCGTACCTTGAATCCGAGTTGCAGAGGGAGAAACTGCCTCACGAAGATAAATGCTTCAACGTCGACTCGTTCCAAGGTACGTTGTTATCGATCCGCTAGACTGTCCCTGCACGTTTAACGTATGGAATCGCAGGCAACGAAGCAGACTACATTATCGTTTCCCTGGTTCGTTCCGGGAACAAGCTCGGGTTCCTACAGGAGGACAGACGCGTCAACGTGATGCTCACGAGATGCAAGAAGGCTATGATCGTATGCACGAACCGTACCTTTGTCGAAGGTGTCGCGCAGAAGTCGCTCGTTGGGAAGCTGGCGAGTAGTTTGGAAGGGGACCCTTGGGTGGAGTCGCGTCGCATCTTGTACACTAAAATGAACCTGTTCGCATGATAGAAATCCTAGCCGCTGCTGCTCACTTTGTTGTATCATTGTATTGCATTACACACCGTATTTCTATAAGAAAATAGTCGTAAATCAGAAGAAGATGAAATAGACGTGGGAACCCGGAATAACCGATGTCTGTTTAAGACTGCCTCGAGGCCGGCTGGCCTACCTCGTTGTGATTTCGTCACGATGTAACGATAGCGCAGCTTGCCATCGCTCCTCCACCAGCGATACCGGTCTGCCCTTCATGCCCCCTCCGCCTTTCATCTTCATGCAGCCGGTCCTGAATGGACCGGGCGCGAATTTGAATCGAAGAATCAATGTCGTATCCTTATCCGAATCCAAAGTCACCCCCAAGGTCATATCCACTTTCGACAAGTCCGAGTCTCCTGTTCTTGGGTTGGCCCCTGGGTACACCAAGAACGGGAAGCTCTACTCTCTAGCAATCTGCGATGGTACCAGCGCTCTCATCGTGGACTTCAGCCGCGCCGCCGCCGGCGGGAAGCCTTCGTCCAAGGGCAAAAAGGGTACCCCTGACTCGTCCGGCTCTGGCTCTGACAGTAGCGATGCGGCGCCCAGTTCTGGTGGTCGAAAGCTGATCGAAGAGAAGCTTCTGGCTCGATCCACCAATACCGTCCTGGCCGCGTTCGACATGGGCCCGTTGGCCCTCTCCCTCTATACGGATTTCGGAATCGGTGTCGCCAACGGCATCGACGTCCAAAGCACCTTCCCAAACATCCCCCCAGACTTCGACACAAGTCCATATGCGGTTGTTGACAGAGCGCTCCGACACGCTCAGCTCGACAAGGTGAAGCCAAGTGCCGAGAGGATCGGCAGCGAATTCCGCAACACCACGTATGAACCCACCGAGCTCAACTGTAGGAAGGAGCTTGTTTGCCGCGCCTGGCTGGCGCACTACCTGATCGATGCATGCCTGGATGGCCCAGCGCGAGAAGAGGTGAAGAAGGCCAATACCAAAGGAATGCCGCCCGATGTGAGTGCATCCAGTCGTGTTTTCAATAGGCTGCGCGCGCTAAACCCTTGCCCGAATGACTCATTTTTACAGTTCCTCAAGATTGTTGCCAAGATCTGTTCTGATGACCATCGACTCTCTTTGGGAGGGTCCCCGGCGACCAAGCACGGGATCGCTAATGTTCGAAGTCAAGACAACGGCGTCACTCACATCAACGCTGCGGCCTATAAACACAAATTCCGAGGGAAGGAAAAGGTGAGTTCTTCGCTATGCCATTGCCTCTGTACCCACAACTTTGCTAATCATTCAACTTTGATCGAATAGAGTGGCCGAGTCGTGGTCGAAAACGAACGTGGCCGCTTTGCCATCCACACCGCCATCGACGCCACTAGCGGTGGCTCCGGCGTAATCCAGTCCACCGTCATCAACGCCAACACCACCGTAATATCCACCGAGACTACCGGCTACGACGGTCCTACGCTCGCTGCATCGCGGCGTGCGCAAATAATCTTAGGCGTCCTACAAGGGAAAGACGGTCTCTTCATCGAAAACCCTTGGATTAAAAACGTCTGGTTTTCGACTGATGGGGATCTTACTTGGCCAAAGGAATGGTCCACCCTGACGCCGCAGGCTTCTCCCAGTTCTCCTACCTCTCAAAACCCTCCAGACACCTCCACATACAAGAAGATCACACTCAATAGGTCCCAGCAGAAAGCTGTCAACCATATGCTCAGCACCAAAGATGCCTACCGCTTTGTTATCGTTCAAGGCCCTCCCGGCACCGGGAAGACTTCCGTTATCGGAGCTTATGTCACCATGGCCATTAGTCGAGGCCAGGATGGCATATGGCTCATCGCCCAATCAAATGTTGCTGTCAAGAATATCGCACTGAAGCTATTATCGATCGGATTTGACAACTGGAAGATTTTGGTGGCAAAAGACTTTCATAATGGCTGGTATGTGCTGTGGTTGGCTATCCATGCATTTTATTCACTTCATTATCTTCAGGCATGAACACCTCTATGCTGAAGATCATCGCTTTGATGGCCACCTTCTGATTTCTGACAAGTTCAGGCTTGTCCGCCCTGCTGATCTCGAGGGTTGCAGGGTGATGCTTTCGACTCTGAGCATGCTGTCCAATGACCACATTACCAAATTCACCCGACAGGTTCCAATGAAGACCCTGATTGTCGACGAGGCTAGCCAGATTGAGGTTGGCAACTATGTCCCTGCTTTCACAGCATTTCCTTCCCTGCGCAAGGTTTGCTGGATTGGTGACGACAAGCAATGTGAGTATTACTTCAATTATTTCATTTAAAATCTCATCTATTATTTAGTGCCTCCACATGGCCAGGAAGAGTTTGTAGAATTGCAAAGCATTTTTGAGGTACCTCATTTGAAGAACCATGTTGTCTTTCTTGATACCCAATGTGAGTTTCTCATTTTTAGTTTTATTTTTATTTATTCATTCTCTTGTAGACCGTATGCCCCCTGAAATTGGGGGGATCATCTCCAATGCTATATATAGCAACAAACTCAAATCAAATCCACGTCACCCAGTCACCTCGGACACCATCTCTTGCTATTTTATTGATGTGCCTCAGGGCCGAGAGAGTAAAGCAGAAACTTCTTGGAAGGTATGTTCTTTATTTCTAGTATTTTTTTTTCTTCCTAGATCTACTCACTTGGCTGTATTTAGAATGTTGCAGAGCAAGCTGTCGTTTTGAAGCTTGCTAAGCATCTTCAAGATGCCGAAATGGCTTACAAGATTATCACCCCTTATGAGGGCCAGACTACAGGTATTCAGCACTTGATGAAGGAGCCTGACTCAGGCTTGTCCTGGGCAGACAAGTGCTTCAATGTTGACGCATTTCAGGGTATCTATTCCTTTTATTTATTTATTTTTGTTTAAATTTGGTACTTATTTTTCTTTGACTTTTGTAGGGAATGAAGAGGACTATATCATCATCTCGCTTGTCCGGTCCAAGGGACTGGGCTTCTTGGACAACTTACGTCGCACCAATGTGATGCTCACCCGCTGCAAGAAAGGCATGTTTATTATCACCAGTCGCAAATTCATGGATGGAGATGGAGGAGACTCTCTTGTTGGGGAGTTGCTGGACTGCTTGGAGGATACACTGGGGGACAAGGTGTGGTTGACAGAGGCGCAGATTGACCAAGGCCAGATCTCTAATATCTAACTATGAATTTCCCTTTTCTTTTTTTTTGGTCTGACTGCTAAAGCCAAGGGTTTATCCATTTGGCTGGGCCTTTAGGCAGACAGGTGCTTGGCACCTCACAGTTATTTCATTGTGAGAGGCCTGGCAACTGTCTGCCTGGGGCACAGAGGAAAGGATTGACCTGAGGCTGGCTGGATGCCGGCTTCTTATGTGTACTATTAGCTATGTTGTGTCGTACTTGTTCCCCCTGCCCCCCCCTCTTTCCAGAAAATAATAAAACCAATAAAGCCAAAGGCTGGACTGATATGAAATAGCAAATAAAAATCCAGTATTTTCCTGAAATTTATTAGTAGAAAAAACAGGAATCAATGTATTTCTATATATTATAGATGGCTTGTAATAGGTCTAGGCTCTACATCCTCATTTTTGAGACAAAGTGGCTTCATCTCCATCAAGGATTCCACCACAGCATTCTTGAATTTCTTGGTTGATGTGTTTGCATTCGAAAACTTGGATTCAATACCAAATTTGATCATTTTCGGAGCAGCGAGGTCTGAATTGCACGAGGTGATCAACGAAACGCTCGACAGAGATGGATGAGCCACTCACAGTTAATCCCGTACCCGTCCTCGTACATAGCGCCGAAGCCGGTGCCCTTGAAAAGGTAACCGGCGCTCAACCCGCTCGTGCCAAGCTTCCATTTGGCGCTACGTTCGAAGAGTTCATCTTCGAAGAGGGCCGCCGACTCGCCGTTCGCTGGCCGCAAGAGAAGTTGGAGACCCAAGAGGTGGCGATCGATCTGAGGCCGCTTCCCGTTTTAACCGTGTGTGGGGCTGGACGGCCCGCTGGGGTGCTTTCAAACGTGCGCGATCCTAAGAATCAATGATAATTAGCGAAGCAATACAGGTAAAGGTAGCTGTGAACGTACCGAAACACCGGGAGTCACCAGTCTCAGTACCCAGTCTCGAGCGTCCCTCGTTAGCGTCCGCAGAGTCTCCGTTCGACCGTTCTTGAACATCCGAGTGAGGACGGTTTCGTACGTAGCCGTGAATTCGCCGCGAGTCTTGTACCACGCAAGTTGGAGGACCATTTGGACGTAGGCGTCTGGAGAGAAATTGCCGATAGTCTTGATCCAGTCGGTGCCGTAGTCGTCGAACCAGAGAACGCTGTCGTCCGAATTCTCGACGATCTTGAGGGCTCGTCCGCGAGCTGCCGTACACTCCTTTTGGATGCGCTCGTCGGCGACCCAGTCGAGGCGTTCCCATGCTGCTTCTGAAGCGTCGACGCCTTGGGGATGGATGACTTTGTCCTCAGTGAATTCGGAGAGCTCAACACCTTGGACGATGGCGTATTCCGCGACGATACTTGGGACGAGGGCGTCGCAGGGTGAGTGTTCGCCGGAAGCACCGGCCCGCGTTGACGGGTCGACGATGAGAGTGTATGCTTTGTCGTAGAAGCGGTTGCCAATGTTGAGCTCGGTTCCGCGGATCATATGAAGGTGAGAGTCGAGAGCGGACTGAGCCGAGCTTCGGTGGTGCACCTTATGGGGTGGCAAGGGACGTGAGGGATGCGGCGGGGTGATTGAGAAGGTGGTATGGTCGAGGCTAAGGGCCATGACACTGTTGAGCATCACTTGGTGGGATCTCCTGTTTGAGGGGTGAAGAGCAAGTAGGTGGTCTAGATTCTGGGCGCAGAGTTAGAGGCTACACCGGGAAAAGGTGAGTTTGATGAACGTACCGAAGCCCATTTGTCGCGGTCGTCTCCGCTGAGAATCCCTACTGGAACGGGCTTCTCACCTCGAGCCAGCCTGTCCTCGACGTCGAGCACGAGAGAGCGTAACCGGGCTTCAATTTGCTTAGGAGACATAAGAATGGGAGGAGAATCGGGGGAAGTCGGTGGGTAGTAGACGGGGACGGCGTAGCACCAGTCGTGAAGCATTACGAGTATTGAGCGAGCTTCTCGTGTAGGCGTTTCCGGTGGTGTCGATAGTGTATCACAGAACGGCTCTGGTATTCGTGCCATGTTGAACATTTTGGACGTGCTGTTGCGGAACCAAATTCCTACGTAGAGCGTCAATGGCTAGCACGATCTACAGAAAGAGAAACCCACCTGTCCTAGTGGTATCTGGATGCAATTCCTGGCTATTCAGCTTATCTTTAAATTCTAGCGTACGCCAAACGAGCCAAGCTGCCCGACGGAGCTGCCAAAAAGTCGTTCCAGCACGGTTGTTGTTGGTCTCCCCCTTGAGAGCGGTCGCCGGCATGGTATCGTCCTCAAAGAACGCTAGCCACCAGTTCGAGTTGACGAGAAGCGGGGCTCTCCACTCGAGGTAGGCCTTGTTAAGCCAGAAGTTGTCATCGAGCCAGTTGTTCGGTGACGCTCTGTCCAGGGCTATCAAGACTCTTGTAAGTGGAAGTATTCGGAGGAAGGTTTCTGGAATACATACCTCCTAACCGGTCCTGCAGAACCTTCCCAATCCCAACCTCGAACTCGTCGGCCCATTTTTTGCGGAGGGAAAGCCCGGACTGGTATGACATACCACCCCGTTTCTCATCTTCCAAAAGCAATGGCTCCAACGAGGCCAAGTACTTGTCGAGAGTTTTTCGGAGAGGTGGTACGGGAAGCCTAGGCATATGGGGCGGCTTCAGTTTAGCTTGCGGAGGAGCCGCCGTCGTCGACGTGGACCGCGACATGATATTACTTGGGGAAAGGAGCGCTTGCGGCCTCAGGTGAACCCTGACCATCTCAGGCACGGCTGGCAAAAAAAGACGCCACAAAACAGATGCCTGGCAGAATTTAGAGCCGGGACAGTTGCATGTTAGCGCGAGCGACGATGAGGAAGAGACTAAGTTCGAATCGGTCGATGTCGACGTCGACGATGACCCTGACCGTGACACTGACAGGGTTTAGTCAGGAAAATCAAATCTTATCTTATCACGCGACGACGACGGTACCGCGAATGACATTGACGACGACCCTGACTCCAAACCACCATGTCCCCGTTGACCATCGCTATCTCTCTTCGCAAACCTTCTTGATTAATGGGCGTAAAGTCACTATGGAGTCTGCTCACGCCCGTCGGGCGACCAGTAATGTAGGCCTCGATTCTGTGTCTTTGATATGGACCACGTTGACGTTGGACTAGGCTGGAGACAGTGGAAGGAAAGGCTATGGCTATAGACTCCAGTATCTGGATATACCAATTTCAGGCAACGATGCGTGATAAGGACGGTCGTGCATTGACGAACGCCCACGTTCTTGGGTTCCTCCGAAGAATCTCGAAGCTGCTGTTCTATGGCATCAGGCCTGTCTTCGTCTTTGACGGTGGTGCACCAGCATTAAAGCGGTCGACCTTGGTGTGTGAATCCATATATGTTATGGAAGGAGAGGGTATTGATTTTTGGTAAGAATGAGCGCAGAAAGAAGAAGTCTGGAGCCGCTGTGAGCCATGCGAAACTCGCAGAGAAACTGCTTGCAGCCCAGCTTAGAAGGGAGGCCGTCAAGCAGTGCGTACTTCCGCTCTATTCATTGGAGTCATTCTGACATATGCCTCTAGCGCTTCAAAGGGAAAGGAACGAGAAGTTGACCCCGCTGCTTTGGACAACCCGAACACCGTATACCTTGAAGATATAGATTCGTCCATGCCAAAAACCCCGGCTCGACCCAAACCGCCAACGCCACAGTCCAGCTCTAAGAAGCGGGGAAAGTTCCACGAACACGACCCGTACAAGCTTCCAGAAGTCGACATGGACTCTGTAGTCACCAAAATAACACAATCTTCTGCCCCCGACCCACGTCTAGCCACGGAAGAGGAATTGAGAGATTTTATTGAAGATATGCGACCGGAGGACTTTGACGTCAACTCCCCCGCGTTTCGAGACCTTCCAACAGAAGTACAGTACGAAATCGTCGGTGACCTTCGACTCAAATCTCGTCAGACGTCCTTCGCTCGGCTGCAGAAGATGCTCAAGAATTCGAGGACCCCGTTAGATTTTTCCAAACAACAAATCGAGAATCTCAGGCAGCGAAATGCGTTGACGCAGCAACTGCTCGTTACCACCGATACCATTGGTAGCGCTCATATTTCGATTCCTGTGCGAATTGCGAGCGAAAGGAATAGGCAGTATGTCCTCATCAAGAACAACGACGGTTCTGGTGGTTGGATTCTTGGTGTGCAAGACAAGACTGGGAGTCGTGACATGCCGATTGAGATTGACCAAGACGAGAAGCAATCCGAAAGCGAGGACGACGAGGATGCAGATATGGAGGAGGTTGAAGTGTGAGTACTGCCCCCCTCAATTATGCTATGCATTACTTGCAATCTGCCTAAATGTTAACTCGGAGCGACCTTAAACCAGACCACTAGCAAATATTGCCGACCCCGACCTCCAAGCATACCAACGCGAAAACGCACTCACTGCATTGTCGAAGCGGAACACTTCGAAAGGGCTCGAATCTATATCCCGCCCAATCGTTCGGAAACGCAAGACCAACGATTTGTTCCTCATGAACGACAGCGATCTATCAGAAGAGGAGCTGCTACAAATGGCCGTGGACGAAGAAGGAACGAGAGCAGCAGAGGACGAAGACGACGACGAAGCTCTGGCATTCGCCATCCAAGCCTCTCTCGACCAGTCGAAGCCATCTAAACCTACACGTCCGCATCCCGTCGCCTCCACCAGTGCAATTACTCTGGACGATAGTCCCCACCACCGCTCTTCACCTCGGACGCCTGAGCGGAAATCCAGAGCAGCGTTGCCGACAGAGGATAACAATGACTTTGACGACATGTACGAGACGCCGAGCAGGTTGTCTACGGTTATGAAGTTCGCGCACTCGTCGCATTCATCGACTCGGAAGGTGTCTGATCCTTCGACGATGTTCGGACGGCCAAGTTCGCTTTTGGTTTCGAACAAGGCGCCGTCTCCGGATGTTCAAGCTCAGAGTGAGGATGATTCGGATGAAGATATGGAGGCTGTTGATATCCCGGCGGATGAAGCTCCCATTTCCCAAGTTGGAGTTGGGAGGGAGGACGACGAGGTAGTCGAAATGCGGGCACCGAGCGAGGGCAACGAGCTGGTGGACGAGAGGGAGGAACCGGAGGAGGAGTCGTTGTCCAACCCGCCTGCTCACCAACCTGTGGTAGACAATAATACTAGCAAATCTGTTAGATTTGCGCCAACGGACCTTCTTCCTCCAACAAAGCCCTTTCAAAGCCGTTCTTCTGCTCCTCTTGCTCAAACCTTTGAAATCCAGCCCTCGAACCCTATCATCATTTCCCCCCAAATTGCTTCAGAGCCTTCTGCGATCGCAGTCGAGGATTCCGACGACGATATGGAAGAGATACCCGTTGAGCAAAGTGCTCCCGTCATCGAGCCGGAAACGACGCGTCCGAAATCACCTGTACAGGCTCAAAGTCTCCCTGTTAGCAGTGACGTTTCTCCTGTTCCTTTCAATCCTCTACCAGTCCCTTCGTCTGGCTTGGTCCAAGATCCCTCTAACCCGCTCTTTATACCCGCCTCTCGTTCCCCGTCTCCATCATCCGCGCTTGACTCTCCTCGTCCCGAAGTTACCGTTATACTTGGACACCAGGAACAAGAAGAGCAACTCCAAGACCAAGAACAAGCACACGAAGAAGAAGCCTTTGATGCAGCAGCCGAAATGGATTTGCATGCAGAGGAGGGCGAGTTTGCGCGATTCCTTTCGCAGGTCAAAGGACGGGATTTGGGTGAAGTTAGGCGGGAGATTGATGAGGAGATTGATGTTTTGAACCAGCAGAAGAAGGCGGCGATGAGGGATGCGGAGGATGTGACGCAGCAGATGGTTAGCCAGATCATGGTGAGTGGCTCCTCTTCTGTCTCTTATCCGAACGAAACGTGGATCTCAACGGGATGGTTGGTAGGCGATGCTCAGGCTCTTCGGCATACCATATATCACAGCCCCGATGGAAGCTGAAGCCCAATGCGCCGAACTCGTCTCTTTAGGACTCGTCGACGGAGTGATCACAGACGATAGTGACGTCTTCCTCTTCGGCGCCTCACGTGTTTTCAAGAACATGTTCAACCAATCCAAGACTGTCGAATGCTTCCTCTCAGCTGACCTCGAGCGCGAATTGGGGTTAGATAGAGATACGCTGATTCAGTTAGCGTATTTGTTGGGGAGTGATTATACGGAGGGGCTGAGCGGGGTGGGCCCAGTTGTGGCTATGGAGCTGTTGAAAGAGTTTCCAGGGAAGGATGGGCTATGGAAGTTTAAGGAGTGGTGGATGAAGGTGCAGAGTGGGAAGGAGAGTGAGAAGGAGAGTGGGACGAAGTTCCGGAGGATGTTTGTAAGTTTATCTCCATCTATTTCTTGGTCGGAGAGGCACTAATATTTGGCTTAGAAGAAGAAATTCAAGGATCTGTATTTGTCGACTGATTGGCCTAATACGGCTGTGGTGCGTCTCACTCTCCTCCGGAGTGTTGCTGCAGGTTCTTACTGACTGGGCTGGCTCATAGCGCGACGCATACTACCATCCCGCCGTCGACAACTCTGACGAACCCTTCAAATGGGGTCTTCCCGACTTGGACGGTCTACGCAGGTGTGGTTTCCTCCTTTCCTCCAGTCATTCTCTCGTTTGAATTCAAGATAATATACTCACATGCCCCCTTCCACTTATCTAGCTTCTTACGTGAAGAACTCTCGTGGTCCCAAACCAAAGTCAACGACCTCCTCCTACCCATAATCCAAAAAATGAACAAACGCTCCCAAGCCAAAGCACTCAACCGACAGGGGAACCTTAATGATTTCCTTGACATAAGCGGGGGCGGTGGGACGATGGCGCCGAGACAGAGGCAGGCGTATGCGAGTAAGAGATTGCAGGAGGTTGTGTCGGATTTTAGGAAGAGGAGAATGGAACAGAGGAGTAAGAGTCGGAGTAAGAGCGTGGGCGCAGGCGTGGGTGGGTCGAGGGGAGGGGAGTGTCGCGGTGGAGGGAGAGAGAGAAAAGGACGGGGATGGGGACGGACAGCAGCCTGCGAGGAAGAGGAGGAGGAAAGCTCCTGCTGCGTCTACGTCAGCTGCGAAGGGCAAAGGAAAGAAGAAGGCTCGTGGTAATGCAGACGAGGATGGGCAAGACGCTTCGACGGGCTCCAAAACGAAAGCAACGGCTACGAAAAAAGCGAAAGGGAAGCGGAAGGCGAAGGAGCAGGACATCACGAGCGAAGAGTCTGGAAGCGAGTTCGACGAGAATGGTGACGGGACGGTCAATGTTGAGGTACCTCTTAAAGTCGAACTCCGGCCAAGACCTAAACCTCGACCAGTCAAGCGTCCCGCAAAGACGACTGAAGAAGGGGATGATAAGGCGCATGGACAGACATCGGAGGAGTGAGTATATGTGTATTAATTAGTATGGTACATCTAGATGGCTGTAGCGTTAGTCTAGTGGAATGCAAATGCCGACTATGACGATTTTCTGTCCTCGGCCTTGGGCGCATGTTCGTATTGGCCGAAGCCCAGAGAGTTCTGGACCACGTCTTCCTCTGCGTCTGGTTCTAGGTGGCCGTATTTGTTACGCCTCGCACTGCAGGATACCGTGTTAATTGAGAATGATTAGAAAAGCATAAGTGAAGCGTTATTACCGGAAGAAGGTGTATGAGAGGACGACGTCGTCGACGTTCCTGCATGAAGGGTCGTCCAGGATGTCCTTGTCGATGAAGAAGAGTAGGGGCATGTCGACTTCTTCACCGGCCAGGAGCTTTTGTTCTTCGAAGCAGAAACATTCAACTTTGGAGAAATACGGAGCGACCTATTGAAACCGAGCCAGGGTGGTCAGCAAATGCCTCAACCACGGCAAAGTGAGCACGCACCCGATCCGGAGTGACATTGTACGTCGCAATCCCAATGATATCGTTATCCGACGTATTCTTCGCCGTATAAAAGGCCAAACTGGTCTCTCCAGGAAGAACACTGACGAATTTTTGCTGAGGTGTGAACGCCCAGGGAAGTTGCTCCGACCTGTCCGCGTTGAAATGGACTTTGATTCGGCGTGCGTTTTCGACGGGGACGAGACGCTCTGGTTCGAAGCGACCCATACCGACTTTGGGTGTTCCTGCGAAACCGGTTGCAGCGCAGAACATTCGGTAGAGGGGTACGGCTGCGTAACTAGCACCTACGGCCACGATGATCTGTTACGGAACTGAGTATTTGTAGGGCGTTGGGGGTGGTGAGAGCCAGGACGTACGACGGCTGAGGTGTACATTAGAAGTGCCCTATTCCGCTCCTTGTATACCTGGTCCCTGCTCTTCATAGGTCTCTTCGGAGGAGGTACATGGCTTGATGATGAGGTATTTGTGCTCTCCGTAGAGTACCGACGCCATTGCCGTTGCGTGGTCTTGAATATCGAGTCTCTATGATATCCCCTGCATACTGGTCGCGCCTGAAGACGTGTCGAGGTATTCAAAGCCTGGAAGGCAGACTTTGAGAGCGGACGGAGAAAAGACATGCTCTCAACAAATTGCCGCCGGCAAATTATTGTCTGCTGTGCACGTGCCCCACCTGATTGCTCTTGACTCTGCCCCACGACGACGAGAAACGACGACAATGCCAGAACAGCTTCCAGCTTCGACTTCGACGAGCAAGGCCCCAGCGAAAAACGATACGACGGACGTGGACATTGAGAAGCTGTTGAGCAGAGAGGCCTCTGCGTTTCAACGAGAAGTCGAGGTTGAGCGAATCTTGAAGGCGTTCAAACTCAAGTGAGTTTTGCAAGATGAAAATACATGTGTTCATCTGTTCTGACAACCTTTTTTACAGTCCATACGATGTCATAGACGTCGATGAGACAGCGACGCCAGAGGAGGTCAAGAAGAAATACAAGCAGACATCGCTTTGTGAGCAACAGCTCTTTTTAGCGCTGTCGTCCAATCGTTCTAATTTCACTTCGTTTCAAACAGTTATCCACCCGGATAAATGCCCCCACGAGCGCGCACCAGAGGCCTTCGACTTGCTAAAAAAGGTGTGTATGCTGGGCGCTTGTAGTACTGCATTTGCCGACAAGCTTACCGGGTACTCGTAGGCCGAGCTGGAGCTGAGTGACAAGGCAAAACGGGAGGAGCTCGACGCAGTCATCAACCAAGCTCGAAACCTCATTCTCAAATCTCTCGATTTGCCTGTAACTACACCACCCTCCGATCCCAAGCTACAAGGTCTTTCGCCTTCATTCAAAGTGATGTTAAGGGCAAAGTCGAAAGAGCTCTTGATTGAGGAGGAGTTGCGGAGAAGAAAGTGAGACCGTCCTCTTATTTCCTTTCGGCTCATTAATTGACTGAGCGTAATATTTTAGGGCTATCAAGCTGAACCTAGCAAACGAAGGATTAGAGGCTAGGAAGAAGGAAGAGGAGGTTGCGAGCAAGAAGAGGAAGGCAGAAGAGGAGCAGGCATGGGAAGGTATGTCTTACGCGTTCTCTTCTTCAATCCCCTTTTCTGAATATCATCGTCTTACAGCGAACCGAGACCAGCGAATAGATTCATGGCGGTCCTTCAGCAACAACAGCTCCAAGAAGAAGAAAAAGCAGAAGATCGCTATTCTTGGTTAAGATTTTTAGAAGGGACTGCCGAAAGTCCATTTAGATGCTGCTGCTCCCAACTATACGACGCTCGCTGGTAACGAGCACTTGGAGGAGATACCCTCCCTTTAATCAAACAATCGTTTGCCCCTTCCTCTTTTTCTTCCGCGCTGTTTGTTGTACTTATTTCCTCCTGTTTTCTTCTCTCCTGCCACAAGGACGCTCTCTTTATTATGATCCCCATTCCACTTATGTTGTATACCAGGTTAACTCAACCGTTGTGTTCTCGATCGTCTCGTATGTAACATCAGATTCGATTTGCAGGGCTTCTGCCCTCTCCCTCGCCAGGAGAAGAGATTTAGCTGTATTATACATGTACACACCCCCTTGGCCGAACGAACGCCCCAGTTAAGTAGATTTCGTTGCTTTGTGTATTTGCTGACCGAAGACCGTTTAGGTGGAATATGAATGCACGCCCTCGGCAATTACTTATACCACATGAACCGATTGGGTGAGTGAGGGCTTCTGACCGGGTGGTGCCTCTCGTCTCTCTAGATCTATCTTACTCGTCCCACCGGCTCCCTCTGAATCTCACCTTGGTACATACCTGTTGGGTCAGGAGAGACGAAGGCTTTTTGGGGGCGGCAAGGTAGCTACAGAAGAATTCGAAGCGAGGTGAGGGCAGGATCAATAATAAAAGGAACCATATCGTACAAATGCATAGGGGCTGGTGAGGATGGGACGGCCAACCGTCCGATTGACCGACCACAGTGGGTTTACATGTCTAGCGTGGAGGCTAGGAGACTGTATGAAAAAGAAGATCAAAAACGCAGACGATTCAGTGCGAAATTTGATATTGATCAAGAGGGTGAAAGCTGCAAGAAGTGAAAGCAATAATTCAGTCATCAGAATCCGAAAATCTACAAATCCTTTGGACAGGTCTCTGACCTCCTTGTGCCGGCTGCCCCTGCTGTCGCTAGTCGTAGCCCTGCCTACAGGGTGGTAGTAGTGGTAGCGGTTGGCAACGGCAATGGCCAACGCAATGGGAGCGGCATTGGTGTTAATTTTGGCGTTGTAGTCGGTGCTGCTTCTCTTCATGTTCAAATCTCCCGAAGGACATCTGAAATATGAATTGTCGCTCCAGGCACGGTCAAGCTCGGTATTTTTGCTTTCGCTTTTGTATGACGGGGATAAGGATGGTTCCCCAGACAGCCAGCCTCCTATGAAATTGAGCTCGGACGCGCCCTCGCGACGCCGACGCCGTCACTCCCCCCGTCCGCATCTCAGAGAAAGGGGTGATCTGAGGGACATGAGAAAGGTCAACCACCTCGTTTACGAAATAAACCTTGAGGAACCCGATCGTAAGGTCCAAGCCTTCAGGAACGCCACACTCGAAAGGCGGAATGCTCGAATTGCCGTATCCTATTTCTACCGTTGCGTCCCTTTTGAGGGAATAATCTTTATCGTAGCACGTCTGAGCATCCACCTCGGTAAGGGCAGCTGTGCGTACGACAAAATCAGTATTATTGAGGTTCATTTGCACGCGAGAACTCACTGATACTGAAATCTGCATGTTCAAAGTAGAAGACATAGAAGTGAAGATCCCACGGGGTGTTGTTAATCATTTTCATTCCATACTTCGTGTCTTCGTCGACTTCATATTCAATTCTCCCTCCCCGATGCATGTTCTCTCCTCCAGGAGAATAATAAACTTCGCCGTCGTCGTTATAGTCCTCCTTCAACGGGAAGAATTCAATCTTAATAGAATTCTTGATCTTGTTATTCTGATGGTTGAGGTTGAGGTGGAAGTGATAGTGAGAGGCGGCGCGTAGGATGTGATGAAAGTCGTCAGCTTCGGCATCGACGAGATGTGGCATACGAGTAAACCCGTGCTCCATTGCTTGCTTCTCCAAGACCTTGAAAGTGAGCTGATTCTTTCGAGGGCCGACAATCTCGAGTTTCGCTTTGTCCTTCTCAGCCTTGTCGACCAATTTGATCCTACAGGAGTCAGGGCCTGCTCCGGACATCTCTCTTGCAATCTCTTCGAAGAAGGGCATGTATTGGCTCTCCAAAGGAACATAAACGAGGAGATCTTCCGAGGCGCCTGCCTTGGTCTGAATGGCGATGGCAGAATTTTCGAATGCCCCCGGGGTTTCGCCAACGGGTTCGAGGATAGTGGTGAAGGGATTGATTTTATCCTCCCTCGCAATCATCACTCCCAAAGGCTCCTCAACCAGTGCGACCTCCCTATTTCGGTAGAGCGTGAACTCCGCACCATCCGTTATACCGTGAGCCCGGCCGCCTTCTAAAGTGTACTTCTTATTCTCAAGCTTGACTTCGTAGATGTTGTGACGACTCGTAGGTGGGCGGACTTTGGAGTCGAAAAGAATGCGATTCCTATGGTACCCTTCGCACTGGGGGTTTTGTCTGAAAGCGAGCCGTAGTAAGCCAGTAAGATCATTGTCCGAGATGATTAGGGCTCACCCATCGATGCGGGGCATCCTGGACAAAAAATTGGCATAGGTAATCTGATCTAGGGGGACGCTTCTGAGTAGCTCTAACAACGCGGTGGTGAACCTTCCGTGGGCTTCTTTGGCACGATTATCTTCCCGAGCGAGCTCATTGGCGCTACATGCAGCCAAGAGAATATGCGAGTTCATATCCTTCATGGCAAAGCCTTTCGCAGAGCTTAATCCACGGGTGCCGTACTCGGCGGTAGCATTGGGCTCCAGGTTTTCCTTACGGATATGTTCGTCTAGATCGTCAGGGACATCATTGGGGCTCAGTTCGCATCCGCGCACGGTGATTTTGTTTGTCTCCTCTTCACCACGAGTACCTGAACCGGAATGACAGCAATCAAGGATGACGGTCTATGTCGACTAGGATGAGCAACCGTAGGTCACCTAGACTTCAAGTCTCACTTACGATATTATTACCATGTCTTGTCGAGATGCCGTTTATCAAGGCAGCCACAGTACGATCTGGAATGGGATGTATCCGTTCGGCGACATAGTCAACCGGGATCAGTGTTTGAGTTTTGTCTTTGCTATTAGACGGGACTTCGCCTCCGTGTCCGGCATAGTAGATGAGAATTGGATCCTGATGCTTGATCCTGGAGTTGTCACGCAAGCCTTCGAATGCAGCGATGATGTTGCTACGAGTAGCCTCCTTGTTGCGTAAATTGGTGATTTGGTCCGGCGGAACCTTGAGATCTCTTCGAAGATAGTTGCTCATCGCATCGGCATCGGGGACGGCACCACTCAACTTCCCCATGGTGGAATAGTCATTGATCCCAATGATGAGTGCCCAGAGCCGCGGGGGATCCCTTCACTCCTGTAAGCGGCGGATTCATGGCAGTGAAGGCAGCTTACGAGTTCTTAATTTCAGCCCGGGGTTTCGCGCCACTGGCCCCACGGGATCCCTCAGAACTTGAACTTGTCTGGTGGCAACCCGAGATCAGTCCAACGGTCAAGAAACCAGCACGGATACGCACGGTACGAAGTTTGGAGGCAATATTACGAATGAATGAACGGAGCCGAAGCCAAAGTCTCCGGATCTTCCTTGCTGGAGGGGCTGCATTGTGAGCGGCCAGGTGATTGTGCAAGTTCACGTTTAGGTGGCCTTACCGTCACGGTAAACATGATTGTCATGGACTATCTGATGGTGGGCGTCGGGGAGTGCGTTAACCACCGTGCTGCCTGGCTCATTCGACATTGCCTTGCCAATTATAAGTGGGGGGCAAGGGGAGGGGATGTGGAGAGAGTTTAAGACGTGGACAGCTGCATGTTGAGCAATGCTTTCTCTATGGACCCTCAACACGAGGACGCCTCGGACAATCATTGACGCACGGATTGATGAGGGCGCTGAACGACGATCACCAGACCTTACTACAAGTCATCTGCCCAGATATTTTCGTGCAAACGACTGGTAAAATGAATGCCTCATCACCCTATGAAACCTTTCGAGCTGACAGAAAGGAAGAAAACTAACATTTTCCGAGGGCAATGGACTTGGGTGCTCTTAGTGCCAAGCTTTTTAATTTCTCGAAATAGAACCGGGAGGAGTGACAGATTGCCTCTTGCGTCACGAACCAAATCCTTGATCAAACTCACTTCTTGAAGTGCTACATCTCTCCAGGTTCTTCATTTTGTCGACTCTCAGCTTTGCCCAGCTCACTCTGTGCGATTCAATAATCTTGTGATTTCCTCTCGGCAAGAATAGCATTTAAATTACTACATCACGACATAAGGCTGGTTCCTGATTCTCGAATGTCGGAGGTCAACGATTGAATATCTGAAGAGATGTCCTCTATCGTGAATCCGGAAAGGGGATGTTGGTTGATGGTACGTTACAGGCAGTCATTGTTCGAGGATGATACACTATCCCTCAATACACACGCTGAAGTCGACTTGTAGATATAGATGCAGAAGATGGCAGGCATTAAGCACGTTGCAATCGGCTTCTCAGCTACGGCCGCGAGCCGCCTGGATCTAGTACGAGCACGAGTGGGCGGGAATAGAGATTCGTCGGGGCTGTATGGAGGGATCTTTTTAGCGGGCGAACGGATAATGGTGTAAAACCTCAGGCGGAATCAGCGCGAAATCTTGACTGAAATTCAAGAGAAGGCGGAAATCAAGAAATGCTCACTGAACTCCTCGACAGGCTACTTAAAAACCTCGAGGAGTTGATTAATAATAAGCGAAGGTACATTCAAAGACGTGGGCCAAGATACTCAAGCCCATTCTCATCGATACGCACGCCCTCCTCAACGCCTCCTCCTCATTCTTCTTGGCCCTTGACCCCTTCTCTAGACCATTCTTGATGCTATTCGCACACAGCTCAGGCGTAGTATTGATTCTTGCAAGGTTTGCTGCAACCACCCTTTTCCTCATCTCCTGCATGCCCTGATCTACAGCCCGCAGAGTGTGCAGAGTCGTAACAACGTAAGTTAAGGCATTTTTGCAGTACACGGTCATGTCGTGTAGCAATAAGTTCAAGCTCCTATTGAAATTCCGGAGGTCTTTCTGGTTGCCACCCAGGATCGTCCACAAGTTCGCGAGCAACTATTCCTTTGCTTCTTCAACCATCTTGTTCTCCTGGGCTACGGTGTGGCGAAGGATGGAGAGCTTTTGTTTCAGCCTGTAGAGATTGGCGCAGTTGGCCCCGAATTTGCTGTTCGAGGTGGCTTGAAATGATGTGTAGGCGTCCGAGAGTGTTTCCTTTACCACTTTATCTATTGCCCTCTCACTAGGTTTACATACCGTCAGCCCTCTCAAGGCACTGGCCTCGCTAAGGCGCGCGGAGTCGATGACGTGCCCGGCAAAGTTGTTCATTATGGTGACTTAAAATCAGAGTGCCAAGTGGATACACTATTGCCAGTGACAGTGCTATTATACATCTGTTTTGAAGGAAGGCTTGCTGGTGTATCCAGAAAGCAGGTCGGTGAGTACACCACGGAAGCACAAAAATGGTTCAGACGTATCCAATCCTACCGGACCAGGCAAGCCATTGAACTCCCCCTCTTGCTTCGGCATGCTTGACTCCACAAGGCAACAATCATCGGAATGAAAACTGATGCGCACACAAGTAAACAAAGAAGAAGTGCCTGCCATCGTCGAAAAATTCGAAATTGAAGTTGGACGAGAGGTTGCAGGTCTGCAGTACCTGAAACCCTTGGATTGCCAGCTCTCGGGGTCAAGAGCGCAACACCTAGTTTCNAAAAAAGCCGTTACACACGAATAGAGAAGTGCTGCAGCCAAAAGGACAAACCGTTACGAACGGAAATCTTCCTTGTTTCCGTAATAGTGGCAAAAATCACACCTGGCAACGCGCAAGATAGAATTCAGAGATTTTAGAAAGGGGGAGGGTAATGAATACAGGTATACCTTCTGAGGCGTTCGGGAAGAGAAACCTCCAGTCATCGTCGTGGCACAAGGCACAGTCTGCACCTGTCCGGCGTCCATTTGTCGCTGGTTAGGCCGATAAAAGTGACAGAGCCGGCAGGGTTTGACCTTCAATAGCAGTTTTTTATTTATTGCATCGCAAGGATGCACAGAGCGCTGAAAACATGGTGAACGACGCTGAATGTAGGTGAAAAAATGAGGCTCACATTGGAGGAGAATGGTTCGATCGAAACTCCAAACAATCCACCCATAGCTTCGGGCGTATCGGAAAGCATGATGCTGGAGCACCCACTCCCGGTTTGACCACCAAGAGGTGGAGAACCTGTGCTACTGCGGCTACTTTGTCCAGATTCTCTGTTACTTGGATTTGGAGAACCGGGGCGAGAGAATTGCTCTGAAGAGGTGTTCTCAGGCTGGCTCTGGCTGGAAGTTGGAGGATGTTTCATCCGCTCGCGAAACCTCAGCGAGAAAGCCAGACTGTATCCTCGAAGGAACAAGCATTGGTCGTAGGACTCTCTTCCTTGGTCACTATGACCGCTGGTTGCTGAAATGGGACCCGTGCGAGCTTGTGCCGTTCCTCGATCGATCCAATCATACTGCGAGTCTTCCCATCGTAGGTTGAGTATGTTCCAATCTGGTGCCATTGCTTCCATGTAAGCTGCGTTTGCCCAGCTCTTGCTCTTGTCGCAGCCTGTTATAAAATACAGGGACTCGTCTTCACCAAGTTTGCGTATGCTGTTTGCGTATCTATACAGCGTTTCCGCGTTGTCAATGATGAAGTCTCGAAAAGCGACATGGTCTTCGAGATCTTCTGATATGGCAGGAGAAGTAAGGGCCAGTACCGCGCCTTTTGTCGAATCTTGAGGGCATCGAAACACAAAGGAAGGGTGACTGGGATGCCTCCTCCAGTGTCAACAGAGCTAGCCGGATAGCGGTGAGGTCTGTGTACTCACTGGCTGTTTGGTAGCTTCTTTGTCGATGCGCCAACTACAACGGTCTCGTTTTGTGGCCATGCCAGCTTCCGGGTCACCGCAAGCGATGGAGGCGTGTATTCTTCCCCATGTAGGAAAGCCTGTATTGAAGCTTGATCTCTCGAGTAATGGGAGATTATCTTGAATGAATCTGGGGCACTATAGATTCCAAAATGCCCGGGAGCAACAACCACTGGACTGGCGGTGTCATCTTGCCCGTAAGGTTTTTGAGGTTCAGGCCGCCAGCACGCCAATCCGCTTTGTGCCACTCGCATGCGGCGAACATATACCTCGGGCCTAGTTGCCGTCGAAGACTCCGATAATTCGTGGTCCAAATCCTTAAATGACGACTGAAGTGACATACTCCATCAGCTCACTGGTTAACGGTCGGAATACATACTCACGATGCGGGTTTGGGAGAAGTTCTTCCATATGATTGACCGTAACAGAAACCAAAGACTGCAGGTTCTCTGAGAGAAATACTTTGAAGGCGCCGCATTATGAGGGGCTGCCAGTGGAGGATTGCGCAAGTTCACATTTGTTGCAGAAATGCTGTAGTTGACGATGTTACTGTCAGAGTGGAAGTCACGGCCTGCCGTTTGAAACTCTGTATCTCGGACTACCTGTTGGTGGGGGTGGGGGAGTATGTTTGTCACTGTGCTGCCTCGTTCGTTTGCCATTGCACTGCCAATGCCAAGTGAAGGGCAGGCAATATAGGAAGAGTTTGAGACGTGGAAAGCTGTGTGTTGAGCGATGCTTTATAGATGAAGCTGTGAAGCCATGAGGGTACTCGCGCACGCATGCCGAGTTGCGGGGCGGAAACCAATTGGTGGTCCTCAGTTACACACAAAACTGAATAGCCTCTATCCCAGCTNGGTCTTGTCACCACACCTGAACCTAAACATAGACTCCAATTGGATNNKCCCGCAACTCGGCATGCGCAAGTACCCTCATGGCTTCACAGCTTTTTGGCCGTGTCAATATTAATGATGCCAGCGGATACATGTGAAGACACAGTGATCCTTGGTCTCTGTCTGAGGGTCAGTGAAACGCCAGGATNGGCCAGCCCGTGCCTGACGGCCCAAAAGGGCGGTAGTCTGGTGGGCGTCACTCATGTNAACGGGGCGCTGCATCGGAGCGCGCGTCGGGAAAAGCGCCTTGATCCCAACACCGCGAAGAACGCAGCGTGCCGCAGTGGATTCTCAGATGTTCACCACAGTTCACGACATGGGTATGCATATACGGAAGGAGGAGCTGGGGTCTCATAGAAGCAAAGTAAAGTATATCACATATTACAACCCGCGAACGTAGAACGGAGACATGTCTCAACGAACTACTTCAGAAAACCCGAAGCTGCCGCGCAACAACGAATTAAGGATCAATCAGAATCCGAAATCTCAAGTACATCCTCTTCTGGACCAGGCCTCTGACTTGCATGTGGCTGTCGAGATCTCGATCGACTTTGACTGAGCACGGCTAACTCGACTCCACGAACGTTACTGCTGGTACCATTGAGGCCCGCTATACGTCTCCGAACGTGTCTTGTTTCGACGGGCATGTTCTCTTTGTCGTCTACGTCGTCCTCATCGTCGATTTGCATCCCGTTGTTCTTGTCAGAATCCGAGTCGCTGTCGATGGTGATGATCTCAGCTGGGGGTTGTCTATTACCTGTCGTAGTTGGAGCTCTAGGTTTACTGCTGCTGCCTGCCCTAGTCGGCTGACTTAGTGGGAATGGCTTTGGCGTCGATTTTGGTGTTGCTGTCGTCGTCGTCGTCGTCTTAGCCGTTCGAGATTTTGAGCTTGCTTGTGGTCCAGACGTGGTCGCAGCCATCGCTTCCTGCTCAGCATTCTCAAGCATCCTCAAATCATCGCTCCCCAATACGACGTCATCGTCCATCATACCGTCGAACTCGTCGTCGTCGTCTGTCGGCGGTGGTGGCCGTGGTCTTAGATTGGCAGCACCAACGACCGTTCGGCCCTTATTTGGGTTTACGATATTCTGTGCATTGAACTCTGGCGCGAGTTGGAGTTTGGAGTTGAGGCTGGGAGGGGCTGCGAAGATCCGAGGGAAGGCGGTGGGTTCTTGGAGGTCACCGAGGAGGGTTAGTTCCTCTGATGCTCCCGTTGATGTTTTTGTCGTTGTATCCTTCTTCTTCCCTTTATTATGGCCATTGATATTGTTCGTATTCGACGCGTCCCGCTCCATCTCGTCCAATATCGCCCAATCGACGTCCAAATCCGACATCGGAGGAGATGCATTTCGTGTAGGAGCGGTTTGGCGGAGAGTAGGAGAGAGCGCCATTGACGATGCTAAATTAGTGTTGGATGGACCAGCGGTTGAAGTATTGTGGAAGTAGGGAGAAATGGATTGAAGCTGGCTGCGTGAAACGGACGGAAGGAGGGTGCTGGAGGTACTTGGAACGCGTCGGCGACGTGGTTCGAGGTCTTCGTCGTCATTCCGGGTGGGAAGGGGTGGAGAGGGTGGAGGGGAGATTTCTTGCAGGGGAGCACGGCCGTTTATACTGGGGGGGCCCCCGCTGG
>JANBPK010001496.1:0-59337 GCA_027579435.1 Candolleomyces eurysporus
GCCGCTGAGGGTGCCGCTGCCGCACAGTAGGCGTAGTACCGATATTCTTTCGATGTTCTTCGCTCTTTACGATGTTTGCGTATCAGTGCCAATGTTCAATGTTGTGCTGTCAGTCCCATACATCCCTCCGTAACATCGCACCCGGTGTCAGCTCCTATCAGACAGTCTCCACTTGAGAAGCGAACCGGAGTCTATGCAACTCGCGATAAGCTGTATGTTCGGTTGATTCGGTGCGCATGTCGCTGCAGACTATCTAGTACTTTGGAGAGGGGTGTCGGGGGAGTAAACATTGAGCCTACTGCGTGCCAGGATTTACATAACGAGGAAGCAAAAGAACAAGGTTGCACAGCCCGAGGCCAGGGACCGGACTCTGTGTCCGTGTTTGTGCCTGTTGCTGCTGCCATAAAAGGGCAATCTATTGCGACCGGCGGTACTTTTTCATTTTGGTTTAGACGGTGGGAGGGAGCAACCGACGATGGCAGGGTTTTCCTCTTCCTCATCGTCGTTGACCGATTTCGCTGTCCTCAGACCTCGCTTCGCCCCCAAGCTGTTTCGAACGCTCAACGTCCCCAGCACACAAAGCTAAGGTGCCCGAACCACAAGCAGGCCGCTGGACGGATAAGGGCAGGTTTGCACGTGTTCGATGCCCATCTAACACGAACCGCATCCGATGCTGTGGGTCGTTGCGTTTTATCGCCCTAACTGAGGACTTAGCCCTTCGATGCTAGCTATTCCCTCCATACGTCTCTTTTGAAATCGGCGATATCCTTGACGCGGCGCGACGAGACAGTGGGCTACGATTATTCCAAATTTTTGCAGCATGTTCGTGGGACTCGCGTCGTTGGCTACAGCTACGGTGAGTAGCGCGCTTTCTCTATAATCTGCCATCGATAGGCTCACGAAAATTACCTGCAGCGTCAGCGCTGACCTTCCTTGTGTACGATATCCTGGTGACCTTGCCAGACGAGGTACGGGGTTACTGCAGTTTTCCGACTCTGTCACGGCATTGACATGTCAATAGGTGCAGTTTATGTGGGGGTCAGTTTTTCCAGCATTGACCCTGCGTTTCAATTCACCCTTACTGATAGTTGGAGATCAGAAATCCCTGGTCGCTCACGAAATTTGCCTTTTTCTTTATCCGCTACTTCCCACCGCTGCAAGAATTGTACGTTATCCTTATAGGAAACTATGTTTGTGGCAAAAATAACTCACACCCCTTGCAGGTCCGTTCAATTCTATGGGGCGCCACTCCCTCTCACCTACCCTTATCGTGGCTGCTACATTTGGAACGTGTACCAAGCGCTATCGTCAATTCTAATCATCACAACCGTAGATTATATCCTTATACTAAGAGGTACGTGCCCTCGAACATCGATTCAAACTCTTGATTTCATTATTCATTCATCGCTTGCTCCTTAGTATTCGCCATGTATCCTCGAAATCGGCCCGTAAGATACATCTCAGGGCTTCTATACGTCGCCGAGATCGCTACGATGAGCATCGGTACTGGGATTGCCGTTCCACAGATGCTGTATGACGAACGATGCGTCGTAACTGATTCTCCAGTCATTTTTATTATTTCTGCGTCAGTGGTCACTTCTACTCCTTCACCCTTGCTCACCAGCTAACATTAAATCGTAGCGGGTTTCCTGTTGTTTATCAAGGTTTCCTCTTCCTTGTCACGATCGTCAAGTTCTATCGGTCGGCCAAGGCGGGGTGGGGTAACATCCCGATCATCAACCTCTTGGTTAGGGACGGGACGTGGGCTTTTTTTCTCTTATTCGGTGAGCCGTAAACGACCTGCTCTTTTGACGTCGGCGTAACCATGACCATTAATCTCCGTTTCCTCATACAGCGATGCTTGCCAGTGAAGCTGCACTTTATGGGTTTGACGTGGACGCGTATACTGGGTTCATTTATGGGTAAGCATGGAGTTCTTTCGCCTAAGTCCTTCTCTGTCTCATCTTCTCGTCCCTGAAGGTGGATCAACACGGCATTCTCGATCTGCGTGAGTAGACCTGTCTCCGAGCTCCTCGGTCTTTGTCCTCACCACTGTCTCGTAATAGGGATACCGCATCTTACTCAACCTCAACAAGCTCCACCAGCTGGAGCTGGAACGAATTGACATCGGTACGAGCGTTGGAATTCAGTTCACTTCACATGTCGACATCCGGGCCGACACTGCGGGGCACTGTGACAGTGGTGAGACGTACCAGATGACTTCCACTTCGCTGCAATCACCAAGATCGTGTCAGAATTTCGAACCTTAATGAGCCATGCTTCATTTCATTCGTTCAAAGTACATTCCCCTATTTGTAGAATAGTCAACGTAGTAAACGCATTGCTCATCATGATATCCTAGGTGCCGTCCCTTCAAACTGCAAACAGTCGGCTGGTCGAGAAGTCGGCGAGTGTGTATGTTGAAGTGGGCCAGCACTCAGGTACACCCAAACCAGCCACATTGGAACGGGTGTTGGAAGCACACCGTCCATGGCTAGTGAATCTCCTCCAGGAATGGCAATCACGATGGTAGTTCCGATGATACTTGGTGGTTCTGTTCCTCGCGACTTATCACACGATAGTCAAGGATCAACGCTTAACTGGCACAACCATACTTGAGATCAAATACAAATACAAGTATGAGTGGAAAGACCACGTCTACAAGCAAGCACTCTCTCGGTCAGTGCTGCATATTCAGCTTCTTCGGATAGATCTAGACTCCGCCGCATCCCTAGTACGCCTTCTCCATATCGTCACTATCGCATCGCTTTTCCTGAGCAATGTGGAGAACTTCCGGCTCGTGGTTACCACCGCTAGCGTTCCCTCTTTCGACATCAGAATCACGGCTTCGCCCGAACTCGCGATTGAGAGTCGATCGAAGGAAGGAAGATTCGGCAGTCTGGTGAGCGAATTGAATCTGATTGGTGACGCCGTCCCTGATAGCGGGGAATTTGGTGAAAGAGCGGCCAGTTGTGACTCGGAAGATGATCATTTGTGGTGAGATTGCCTTTCCAGTTAAGAAGTCAACGAAACAGCATTGAGTGAAAGCCTTGATTGCTTGAACTTACGCAAAATGAGTAAAACAGGCCCTCGAATAGATAGCTGCAGACGAGGAATCCTGGGGACTGGTGAAGCTGGGAACCATTCAAATGTTGCAGTATCGCTGCGATTATTCCGAAGATGGTGAGGGGGGCAGCGGACTCGATTAGAATGGCGATCACCCCGGTGAAAACTTGCGCGTCCGTTGATGGCAAGACCATCGCCAGGGCTCGGCGTACACGAAGAAGCCGGAATGTGATGAAACTTGTGACAATGATGTTGGTCGACACAGTTAGAAAGGTAGAGGCGGCTGAGTACTTGAGATAGTTATCGTCCTCGGCGCCTGTGTATGTCGACATGAAGAAGAGAACTATACGTTGTGATTCCGGACGATTTGATCAGCATTAGCCGTAATTTGAAATTGGACATGACACAGACCTAGCGCAGATAGGGACGTAATCATGGGCAGGATTGCCACCCACCAGTATTCCACGCAAACGATATAACAGCGATACACCTGTGACAAACGATCCGTGAGCATTGCCAGAGGGCTGAAGATTAGAGTGACATCCTCACCAGCAGTGCGTCTCCAATCGCGATAACCAGCCCAATAACCGTGTCGCTTACCAAATACTTCCAGTTTTCTCCAAAGCTTTGCATTAGTTCTCGCCAATGGAGCGGTGAGGTGGACTTGAAGAGGACTTGGAAGTAATTTGCCATGTCGAGGGACGCAGTAAGGGAAGATAATGCTGTTATTACGAAGCTTGCCGCTATGTATCTCTTTCGGCCCTTCCTCTGGGGCTTTGGGGTCTCCAGGAAAACGGAGAGACCATATAGCGCCATGAAAAGCTGGATGCCTGGAGGCGTTGGAATCGTAGTGCGGGTTACTGTGCGTGATTCACATATATATAGAAATTGACGCACCAACCGCCACTAGGGTAATGCTATAATTCGCGTAGAACGCTCGACTTGATACAGTCATCAGGTACTCCAGACGATCGTCGCTCATTGCTGCTGCCTTGACCCGGGTCTGGTAAGGAATGATCTACGACTTCATCTTCACGTCCTTAAATACATCCACAAATGCTTCCGCCCACACAAACTGTAGCACACGGACTGTAGCTTTTCTAAGACAGAACAGATGGAGCTTCCTCACCAATTCCTCTAACATGGATTAATTGGGGGAATCAGTCACTTGCTTTTAGGCGCCTTGCCGTGATCCAACAACCGAAACTTTCAAGCGCCCTTGGATATCGGAAGGTTCGCACATATCCTGCTCCACCTCTGTATTTTTTCTAACACCGTCCGAGTCGTGGATAGACGCAATAAACGAACTAGATTGTTTGTCTCCCAGAGTTGCGTGAGGATGTGACAACTGAAGCATATTTTCAGCGCTATTAGATATCTCGTCTCTCAGCTCGATAAAAATCAGCGCACTCGGTTCTTCATATAATTAGCTCTAGGTGAGAAGATGCATTGCCGGAACGCCTACCCTGGAACAAGTCACACTTGGAAACTCTCACACATCCTTCAGGGGCTGTGCCAGGATGGGATGGCTTAGACTCTTATCAAGGGAAGACAGATGCCTGTCTGCTCTTCCAATGTAAATCACGATAATGAAGGCGATCGGCGCGCGCCCAATCTCCTCCTGTGATAAAGTTTCTTAAAGACAGGTACTCGGGAACCTATCTTTCCCCACTCCGCTTCCAGAGTCGGTGGCTTGAGGTCTGGGTATCAAGCTTGGTTGGGAGTTTTCGAAGAGGTTGCGTCCAGCGCGTGAGCGCTGCTCAGGAAATATAAACGGGAATGTGTTCTTCGGAGGTGAGCAAAGGTAGCCGAAGATAACCCAGAGTCCAGCGCTGAAACAGCTACCCTAGATCCTTGGATTTTTGCCGCTACTACCGACCTACCTAGACCTCAATGACAAACAAAAAGCTGTTCCTCCACCACGAGTACTTCAACAATTGTGGCAGGGCTTGCAGAGCAAGAAAGCTGGCGTTTCAGCCTGCTACTCTTCGTCCGAGGCTCACCTGCTTCCAGTGGTTTAAGCACAGAGCTATGTGCCAGTTGCTCGATTCTTCCTGCTTTCGCGCGATCTGCGACTCGTGCATTTCTCGGACATGTCGGCCTCCAGCAGGTGCTGTGTGTCGTGGTGGATCAAGGTAGCTCGCAAAGTCGAAAGCAAGCAGTCCCGAGTTCTACACCTTCTCGACGGCATCTCATTCAGCCCAATCCTCTTCTCCCTAAGTGCGGATGAAAGACACAACTGTGTATAGTTGCGAGTCGAAATTCTCCTTGCTTGCATACATACTGACAGTCGTACATAAATACAACGCTCCATCGACTTCTTCCTCCAAAAGCCACGCCGAGCATATTATTACTTCACCTTTCCAAGGTCCCCACTGTCGCCCCCCNATCTCCTGTGAGACGTGAGTAGTTGATTGCGTCCCGAGCCCACCACCGTCAGTATTGCCCTTTTCGGTATCAAGATCGCGGTCTCGCCCGAACTCGGAATTGAAAGTAGATTGAAGGAAGGATTCCTCCGCGGTTTTGTGGGCGAATTGGAGAGTGTTGGACAGAACGCCGTCCTTCACAGTGGGGAACTTGGTGAAGGAGCGGCCAGTCGTGACGCGGAAGATGATCATGTGGGGTGAGAGCGACTGAGAGCAGAAAGGGAAAGATGATTAAAGTACTGTCCACAGCATCTGGAAATTTTAACGTACGCAGAATGAATAGAACAGGCCAATGAACAATGCATCACAGACCCAAAAGCCGGGTGGTAAGGAAGAAATGTGCTCAGAATTTTGCTGCATGGCCGCTGCAATAATGCCAAAAAGGCTGAGAGGGAGGGCTGACTCGATGAGAATGGCGACTACCCCAGTGTAGAGTTGCCTATCTGCTGAGGGTAAAACCTTGGATAGTGTCCGGCGTGCCCAAAGTAGGCGAAATGCAATGAGGCTTGTGAGGATTATATTGGTTATAACGGTGAGAAAGGTCGAGGCTGCGGATAATCTCGACCTAAGCACCGGATCCGTCATATCGAGCAAAACAAAGATATTTCCTAGGAAGAAGAAAACTGTTTTTCTTGATGAGCAGACTAATCCGTAATCTGAAGAACAAGACATGCCTACGCCAGCCAGAGACGCAATTGCGGGCAAAATTACCACCCACCAGTACTCGATACAAATCATATAGCAACGATACACCTGGGTCACAATGCTCATAAGCTTTCCAGACACCCAGAACGAGAATACAATGCTCACAAGGAGGGCATCCGCAAGTAGGATAATACACCCCATGGCTATCGTGCTGAGTAGTCTTTCCGCACTCTTTTGATAATCTTCCATGATCTGCATCCAATGAAGGCCTGAAGTTGATTTGAAGAGTACTTGGAAGTAAATGGCCATGTCCAGCGATGCACTAAGGATGGAGAGCGTTGCTACGACGAAGCTGGCCGCTATATATCGTCTTCTTCCCTTTCTGAGGTGCGCTCCAGTCTCCAAGAAAACGGAAAGACCGTAGAGCGCCATGAAAACGTGAATTCCTCATTAGATAGGTTCGTACTGTCAGCCCATACATGTTCTTGAGATTGCGTAGTCGACTACGTACCTATCGCAACCATAGTTAGTGTATAGTTTGCGTATATGGCTCGAGCATATACGATCAGGTTGTGTTCCAAACGATCCTTGTCCATCGCTGCAAGTGCGATTGCCGCAAAGATTCACTGGGCCCCCTTCTTTAAGTAGGACACACTGTCCCGAGTCGACTCTCACGCACAGTCTGGGTACATGGAGCAGAGGAGAAGAAAATATCCCCATTCCATGTCTTCTAGGTCAACGCCAACACATCGTGAGATTGATGAATTAATCGAAAGATTTGGTCAATGCTCTGAAGAGGCAAAGTAGGGAACGGAGGCTAACAGATGTGGTGTTGTCGACCCAGCAATCGGAACTGGTGTTCCACACCTCAGAGCCGGCCGAGGAGGTGGAAACGGGCCATTCCCTATTGGGGCATCCCGACTCCACGGATTGGAAGAAGGGTTCTGTCTCGTGAATACGTCCATATTGTGCCGTTACTATGATATCATAGATGCGCTGTGCAAGGAAGATGACTGATCCTTCCTTTTGGCTCTTGACTAGCGGAAGCGTGGAACGCTCCAGTCCGTCGCTTCTATCTTCCCCAACACCTTCAAAGATAGAAGCAACAGACCGAATCAATCACCCGTCTTCCTGTACGAGACCGCGGTGATTGAACCTTCTTTCAAGTGCTATGAGACATCAGAATCGACTTCGTCTTCCAAAGGAGTGAAGATGACCGTATCTCTCACAACCAAAAGTGAGTACACTTCGAGAATCATTGATTTTACTGGTTCTAGAGAGCGAACTCGTTGTACACGCCATGGCTGTGAACGTCTTTCCCATTGTTCTCGGACTCTCTCATGAGCTGTATCCAGCGACAGCCCGAGGTATACTTGGAGAGCCCTTGGAAATATTAGGCTATGTGACGCAATAAGGGTGAAGAGTACCGTCAAAATGAAGGTGGTTGCCATATAATGTTTTCTTCTCTTCCTGAGGTGTTCTGCTGCCTCCAGAAAACGGAAAGGTCATAAAGTGCAATAAAGAAGCAATTTATCAGGGCCAGATATTTCGATTTATAGGCTTTTATGGGGGTGCGTCAAAGAGCCACGTACCGATTCCGATCAAGGTCGGTGTATGGTTCGCATGTGAAGTGCTAGCATATGTAAGGTGACAAAAATTGAAGGCTGAGACCGATGGACGTGTCGGCGATGGCGACGGCGACGAGAGCAATTAGAGAGGACTATTCAAGGTACATAATTGACTGAAGCCTTCATTGTAAGTAGATACAGTAGGGACTATATATACTAAAAGTCTGGAGCAAGGAATAGGAGTTTGTGAAACATATGATGAAATTCTGGATGAAATTCTGGAGTGATGAAAGCATCGACAAGTATTGAACCTGATTAATAATACTCGACATAAGATACAGGAGATTGTCCTCCATCGCTGCAAGACTGCAAGAGCAACAATCACTCTCACTCTCTCCAAGTACTAAAACAACTGTGCTTCGATTCTTACGCGGCGCTGTGCCAATGTCCAGAAATAATATGCAGAATGCGGTATAGCGCCTTGATTATGCCTCGGGGAAAACTTTCTAAACGGAAGTAGTGAGGTATGTAAGAAGGCTATCAAGTACCTTTGGTCCTTGGAAGCCAGTGAGCGCATCACGCAAGCCCGCTAAGCATCCCATGAGTGAATTTCAACGCTAAAGATAGATCCCCGACTCCTGGTCCTTCGAGGCCGGTGCGCGCATCATACAAACCCGACAGGTATCTACTCGAATGGCACAGTCCCGAGGATTGAATATACCGATCGCCGACTCTGCCATTGGGCGTTGTGGTCGCTGGTCGGCATGCTAACAGGCTCTAAAATTACGTGCATGGGTCAGGGACGACTGTCAACGGAGGGCAACTCATGCCTCACAAAGGCACACCAACCCGACTAACCTGAGACTTTTGTATTGTTTTCTTATGATGAGCTCGGCTAGCGCTTGGTCAGAATGCACACAATGGGCTTACTCAGGCCGACTTGACTTATAAATTTTGTATTGGCGATTTGATAGTGCGCAAGGGCTGTCTCTATAGAGAGGCCGAATTGGCAGTATAAAAGCTGAACCTTTCGGTAGACACAGCACAACCAGCTAATACTTCTTCCTAGAACCCACTACTAGAACACAACTACACGCTTCACCGCACTTCTTCAACTTATCCCCACTCGTTTGAAAATAAACAACATGAAGCTCGCATCTACCTTGTTCCTGCTCTTGGGTGGTGCAGGTGTCAACGTCGTCGCTGGTGCTGGCTTCGGATATGTGGGTGCAGACGCTATCTCATAAGAAGGACTTATGCTAATGATATGGTGTTTTCGCAGACTAGCGAGGGCCTCGTAGCTCGGGACGTTCTCGATGTTGACGTCGACTACCTCCAATACCGAGACTTCTTGGACGAATCCACGAACGTTCTCGCAGAGTTCACGACTCGCGAACTCCTCGCCGAGGTTGAGGACCGTCTTTTGGTTGCTCGAAGTGGGAAAGGCGGAACCTCAGGAACTAAACCTCCTACTCCCCCTCCAGTCCCCAATGGGCACGAGCGGTGCACTTTTTTGGGATGCGGGGCAGTTCTTCCACGTATTGAGGTGAGTACACCCGTTGCTTTCTGAGTTGAAATGTCGGTTCTTGGACTCATGATGGATTCTTTCTCATTTTTTCTTCGACTCATAAACAGATGCCCAGGCATATACTTCAAAGGCACACCGATGGGAATGTCAAGCCGATTGCTATTAAGCCGAGGAAGAAGTGACTGTTATTCCCCCTCTCAGCGCGGCTAGGTTCTGCTGTGCAAATTCGTGCCTATCTCGTACAAGCATGCTGACCATGTCTGTCTGTCTGTCTGTCCTTACCAATATATCGAACATTTGTTTGCGGCTCGCCTTTGACGTGAAGAGCACTTGAGGGGTGCACTAAAGGTGGAGAGTTCTGTCATAATGCAGCCAATCAATACGCAACTTCTGCCCTTCCTGAGGTATCCATTTGTCTCCAGGGAGACGGAGAGACCGAATAGTATCATAAAACTGTGGATTGTCAATACCAAAAATATAAATTCACACCTCTTCACGCTACAGAGCCAGGTACCAATTCCAACTATAGTCAGTGTGTGACATGCATACCGCGTTCGACGAAATATGATCGGACTGCGTTGCAAACGATCCTCTTCCGTGAAACTGTGGCCACAATTGACTTCCGTTCCTCTTCAAGTATTAGTCGGAATGACAGCTTCTACCGTCACGCGTCTCTGGTCCGGATCATGAGCAGAGCAGAAGATATATCCTGCTCCATCTCTTCTAGTTTGACGTCAACACACCAGGATAGACTGATTAATGGGATAAATAGCTTTCATTCGAGCGCTATACGGGAATGCGACAAAGGAGTGTTCCTTTAATCGCTTTTGAATATAGGAAGGGTTGAACCCATTCCTGCTTATCTCTTCTGTTCTACACAGCATCTTCTAGGGTAGACAAGGAGGACGGAATGGACTATTCTTCATCCAGAGCTCAGCGAGAATGATATCCCTCCGCCAAAACCATACCAACAATCGCAAGGTCGCAGTTCGGGCAAGCTAAGCACCGGCACATGCTAACTGTGAATGCTCTCTGGATTGTTGGCGCCTGACAATGGTTCTGCTAAATTTTACAACCTTCAACCTGCTGCTCTTCTCTGGATGTACGGCCAGAGAGAACCACATTTATTCCAAGTGAAGTGATTCGGGCAGCGATCGGTCATAGGAACCTCACCGACCCCAGAGGCTTCCAGTACTTATATTCGATGCGCGCCGCATGTGTGGCTGCACCTTCAAACTAAATATTCATAACCGGAAAGCAACGAAGAAACACGTACTCGTGCGTCAGCAACCCCGTCATCCTGCCTTACCGGTTCTTTCCCTCACTCCTCAGGTGGCGCCTCCTGGGTAATCGCGGGCATGGATATTGGTGGAGTTCTGGACATGGAAGAGCTCGGAATAGGATTCGGGAGGGAAGTGATAAGATTAGGAAGTGCAGAAGGAAGAGGGGAGGCGTTTGTAGGTGTTGGGTCATTTTTGCTGTCCTGCGCCAGAGCGCGTGGCGGTGTGATAAGCAGTTATCTTATCTCAGATGAAGCCGTTCCCAACAACTTGAAGTGACTGTATCATCTTGATGTTTGGTTACATCCTTAAGAAAGAAGGGCAAGCCAGACTCTTTGCAGTGAGCCATGGAGCTGACAGTAGCCCGTCATATTCATCCCAGTATGCATGAGCCCTCGTCAACGTTATAGGTGCAATTCTAATGATAACGATGGCTGTAGGGATCCAGCGGGGAGTCTCGTGCAAACTGACGTATATGGGGGTAACAGACTGGGATGGGGTGAAGAGGTCGGTTGGAAGAATTCTGTGAGATGTTTGAGCCTTCTAGATGCGCCCTCGCTCAGAGAACTGGCGCATCGGTCATTTTGACAACTTTCGGCGGGGAGTATGATCATCGACTTCCGTTAGGTTGATGTTAGTGAGACCTTGTCCAGTGTCAGTCACCTTTCGAAATCGTCATATCCGACTGTCCGAAAATCGAGGAGAACATGTTCTCGAAGGCTTCAATGGAGAAGAGCCTGGAGAGCCGAGGTACCGGTAAGATTAATATTATGGTAGCGTGTAGCAGTATGCTTATTGAGCGCTAGGGTGAGTGTATATTAAGGTCACCATCGAGGAGGCTCTTCTCCTCCATTCCATACCGCGCCATGGCAAGTCCAGGGCCTCGGCTTCCCTGAAAATCAGGGTGGAACACCAAGCGACTCCTTCCCCACCCATCAGGCTCCAGTTCTATGCGATATCCCCCCTTTTCTTCATCACTACCCGAGCAAATTACCGAGCGACACCAGCATTCATAGTTGGTGCCATAGGTCTGAGTACCAGCTTGAGGGTGGAATCGACACTTATTGGAAATCCTAGGAGGGGTCCACAACTTCCCTTGTGAAGACGCGACCAGAGCCTCCTGAAACTCCGCAAAATGCCCTGGGGTGACATGCAAGTCCCACCAGAGAAGGCGAAAGAGAATCCTTTGCATGTCAATAAAATTCTCCGTGTCCCTATCCATACTCAGGATGGGCTCAAAGTACAGGATCCATTTGGCAGGTTCCACAACATCGCCATTCGGACAATCGCCATCAGGCACACCGCCATCCCACACAGTCGACCACGCAAGATGCAACAGACCGGCAAATATTAGCGGGACAGCTTTATCCGAGGTCTTGAGTAACTTTGCGAGAGGCCCCAAAGATGGTCCGTAGATATGAACCAAGCGGCGAAGATAGAGGAGGGCGATGAACACAATGTTATCATGGTGTAGAAGGTAGATCCTTTCTTGAACAAGCTCCATTTTTCCTTCTACGCAGACCCAGGCATACCAAGTGTATGGTGTTGTGCCAAATGATACGACTTTGCTGATCCAGTCTGGGGTTGTAGTTTGGAGACATGGAACGTTGTACGCGACGAACGTCTTGCGGAGGAAGTCCCGAACTATACCTATGAGCGGTATTTTTGTTTCGACGTCCGACCAGTCCAGCTCAGAGCCTGAGCCCGAGTTCGGGCTCGAGTTCGGGTTCGAGTTTGAATTCGTTCTGTCGGAACTTGGCGATGGTCCCGAATGATTAGGATACTCGGTACGTTCGGGCTCCTGAGACTAATCACGGTAAGCACGCTTGTAGAGCACGCGCAGGTGGGGACAGACCGACCAATTGTGGACTACTGTAGGCCATTTTCTAAGCTGTGAGTCGCGAGTGTGATTTTGAGTTTTGTAAACGTGTTTGCGATGTCACCCTTGCCTCTTATACCTGTTTGTGTGGGACCAGGAGTCGTTGTCAATCGGATCAAACTCTTTTGTTTCCTTGTACTGTCGGAAGGAACTGCGTTATGAGGGAACAATAACGTTCTGTGGCTACACTGGGTCATTGTGACACGAGAACTCTTGGGCCTTGTTGAACACTGGAGCAGCGTGAGAATTTAAACGATCGGCATCGATGCCGAACGCCACTTCCTCAGGGTAGCCACGATCAACGCGCCCATGCCAATTGGACCAGAACAAGCGCACCATTTCGCCCAAGGCTTGGACTTGACGATAAGTCTCGAGGTATGAGGATTGATTCTGACGTTCGTCACATACTTTCACAAGTACAGCGTTGCCATCATGTATCGGGTAACAGGTCGAGCTGGGCCGGAAAGGTGTATTCGACGTCGAATGCTTTTCTAGAATAGGGTTTATCTTTAATCGTGGGTCCGTTGTGCACTTGGCACCTTTCTTTCCATCATGATTTTCTGCTCCAGGCTAATAAAGGTAACAGCCTGGGATTTGCTCGGGGATCAATCACAAATCCATCATCCGACGTTGACTACGCCTTGAAACAAGATGGCATAGTTACAAAACGTCTTCCAAAAAGATGGCTGAATGGCTTGAAATGCGGAATTAGTGGCACAGATAAAAGGATAGAGGGAATTGTCGATGTCGTCTGCCTACCCTGAGTCTCTTGCATCATGACCGACAAAACCAGCGATGACCTGAATCGCCAGGGGATAATCTTTGCCAAATCCATCTACGCGAACCTCACATTAACATTGATCGAAGTTGGTAAGCCATACCTTTAACAATTACAATCCGCGACTCTCTCATGACCTTTTGTGTGCCCACATATTGACTCTTGCAGGCATCAACCTGTTCATGGCGGTGTATGGATTGTCCGTATTTCTGGAGACGCCGAAGCACTTGAGGAAACGTCGAAGAAGATACATTGCTCTAAGCTTCGCAATAACTGTGCTTTCAGCGTTTGGTGGGTGCTTGGATATGGCTTGGTACTTCCACAACATTTTCGCAGCGACCTCCGGTCGAGACCTGATGGAAAGGATCCAGAGGAGTTCGCGTGATTGGAAAGAAGTTGTCAGCGGCTCGTCGCTCGTGGTCGTTATTTTCATAGGTGATGCACTACTTGTACGTGGGACATCCATCAAGCTGCTCAAAGAAGGCAGGCTGCTGACGAGTGAGAATAGGCTTACCGGTGCTATATTATCTGTGTCAATCGTCGCTGGATCGCAGGGCTACCCGCTCTTACCAGTGTCTCTGCAGCAAGTACGTGAAATGCCGCAAACGAAGCTTGTACGGGTCTGATACATGCCGTTAAACGAACGCAGTCCTTTCACTGTACGACTTTTCCCTCGATCCATTGACTGGTGGCACTCCTTTTGAGATTGCGTCCATCTCACTCACGGTTTCGACAAATATAATTGTGACAAGCCTTATCACGTTCCACCTCCTTCGCGCACAACGTACACTTTCGCAACATCTCCCTTCAAATGACATACAGAGGATCTATACAGGAGTCGCTGCGATTCTGATCGAATCCGCTCTTCCGCTGAGCATCTGTGGCACCATAACTGTGGCACTGCAGTTTGTTGTCGCTTCTCAAACTGCCAAAACAGAGGCGTTCTTTGTCGCGTATTATCTTTTCCTTGGTCTCTTCTTTTCGTTCTGTGTAAGCGAAACACCTCTCCCTTCCCTTTGAATCATGTCACTGACGCCTTCTGGTCTCAAGACACTCTCTCCCCATATGATCATCTTCCGTGTAACAACAGGAAGGTCATTCACAAGCTACCCTGTCGTGAATGACGGAAGTGTGGCTTCAGAGCCGATCGTCTTCATGAACGGTGGCACAGAGTCGTCATCATCCCTTCCGTTGGCTCTTTCCAATGCTGGTGGCCAGTCTGACGTAAAGGTCGCGGGACCAGTGTAGAACAGATAAAGACGGTGGGCGTGAGCCACCGGTCTAGACGAGTCATAGGCCGTGAGTGATCTACCTAGGGGCTAACTAGCACTAGACGCCCCGCGTCGGGTTATTTTACCCCATCCTCGAGCATGTAGTAGTATAGAGAACCAGCTATACGACTACAGACACCCCGCTCTATGGAGCAACTCCTTCAATAGGCACTCCAGGACTTATGAGAGCTAACCTGAATTCTTCCAGTGTCGCAATTCTGGCCCGATTCAAAGTTTAAAGCCAACCGGAAGCGTCGAAAGGAATCTCGAGACACGGAGAGGCGATCTAGTAGATAATGAATAAGGCTGTATGTATCTACTAGTGATTGAAGTTGTAAAAGCAAGATAAAAGAAACTAACGCACCCTCATATGATAGGAAAAGATTTGAGGGGCGGCTAACGAAGGTGGCGACATTATATAGTAGGTGTGGTGACTGAGACGGGTCCAAATATAATGTAACAAGTCCGATGTGAAACGAGGATAGGAGACAATCGATGGGAGCATCGAATGAAAGAATAAAGTAGTATCGTATTGTATAAGAGAGTAAGAAAGAGAAGAAAGTAATAGTATACTCAACAGGAAGTGTTGAAGCATCAACCGCCGAGATATAAGCGAAGTTCAAGCTGTAATGCTGAAGAACTTTGAGGATGGATACCTAAGTCGAGAGTTAAAGTACCTGGAGTGTGCCGCCGGGTTGAGATAAAGCGATGTGCTCAGGACTTCACGAGAAACGGGAAAAATGAGCTGTTGTAAATCATCATCACATACTGAGCCACTTGACCTTTTGTAAATGCAAAAATCTCGGCATCAGCTTGATCCCTACCCGACCTTCTCGACATCTACACTGCCACTCTGCTCCCCTTGCACAATGTGGATAACAGACATCTGGGGCTGAGTGGATTCCCCAATGCTGGCATTCAGCCCTTGCTCAGTGTGAGAATCACCGTTTCGGCCAAACTTGCGATTCAACGTCAATTGGAGAAAAGATGATTCAGCAGTTCGGTGAACAAATTGAATGGGGTTGGTTTGGACACCGTCCTTGGCTGAGGGGAATTCGGTAAAAAACGACCAGTGGTGACGTGGAATATGATCACATGTGGCAAAAGTGCCTTTTAGTGAAGTCAACAAATCAGCATCAATGAGAAGGATTCAATTAGCCAACTCGCGCAGCATGAGTAGAAAAGGCCTTCAGACAAAAGGCCACAGACTATGATTCCTTCGGAACTGTTATATGGAACAACAGCCATTCGTGTTAATCCTATTGTAGCGGCAAGGACGCCGAATATGGCGAGAGGAGCGGCGTACTCGATTAGAATGACAATTGCCCCAGTGTAGACTTGCACATCCGCTGATGGCGAAAGCTTCACCAGGGTCCGGCGTGCTTGAAGAAGGCGGAAGGTGACGCCCGCAATAGATACATTGATTGTATTTAAGTAGAGTTCTGTACAGACCAATTCCACATAGTTTTGCGACCCACCTTTGATTGTTCTCAATACATAGAGACCTGAGACCTGAGAAAACCTTAGCTCAAGCACGAGGATAAGGTCAGCGCTGAGTCCAAACTTGAATACACGTTTGCCTTGAGGATTGACTCCTCAAATCTTGTATTATTCATTCTCAACTACCCTAAGAAGTCCCGGATTTCTACAGCACCGGCCTCCTGAATAAGCTACTGTTGGATCAATATATGTATTGACATCACGGACGTATTTGTGAATCCCGGGGATGATCGAGACCAAGTACAAGTCTCTACGGATATCTAGGGCATGTTCAGTTCTCGATTCTCGACTTGGTGCAAGCCGTCTCCTTCGAGCTCAAGTTGTTGCGGCCACTCTGATTCTTCAGTAGAAGTGTGATTGAACTTGAGATCATGAGGGAGTTCCTGGTCAATGCAGCTCGCGGCTGTCGTCGTAAGTCCCATTCTTTCTCTGGACTCGCATCGAAGATGGAGGATCATTCGGGATGCGAGAACAGTATGGAATGCGGCTTGGGGGCTGTAGTGTGAATGCGGTCGTGATAGCTTCGCATAAGCTGCACAAAATCATGGATGAGAGTCGGCAGAGGCGACGTACATGGCTGTCATGTGTGAAAGCTCATGCTGAAGACTCGAATGCCATAGCAAGGCAAAGTAAGCATGGATGGGTGCGTTTCATTAACGGGATGGAGACGTACATCGGCAATGGGGAGTACGACTCCATTTAACAAAGACAGCACTGAGCGTGTACGGATGATAGAAGTCAGAGCGAGATAACCACATTGGAGGATAGAGCTACTCACATGCGATGGCAACCAGGTAAAATACGCCGTCACGATAAATAATCTGAACCATCCGATTCTCTCTTGAGATCCAGTGATGCCGGAAGCCAAACCATATGCAAAGAGCCGCGGTCACTATTCATATTGGGTGTGGGGAGGATCGGAGATGTAATCAGTCCTACAATGCAGAAAGAGAGAAAGGAGATTCGACTCACAGACACCGTTATACACGAGAAGAGCTGCGCTGATTATAACGAGTGTGTGGTTATGATCGATAAATACGCAGGAGCCGGTTGGCATTCCTGGTGTTGGAATATCTGCAAATTGAAAATGAACTCGCCCGATCAGTTCCTTTGGCTTGAAAACAGAGGTATGCTTGACGTACATTCACCCCGACTAATATGCACCTGATAACATCCGAATGCAATAGGGATCGTCTATTCGTACCGATTAACGAGTTAAGCACCGACGGTGCCAAATGACAAGCCGATTCAGGGTATATCGAATACACTCACGAGGGCATTGATACACAAGAAGATGGTGAAATGTCTGCTCTTATACGAAAGGGCGTATGTTCTGATGTACATGAAAGCTATTTCGAAAAGATCAGTGAGAGAAAGCGTTACGCGAGCAGGGTTATTACCTTCAGCAATGACCATGAACGATGGCAATGTAACTGGGTATACACTTTTAGCCTTCCAAGTCAATGCAGGATTTGGCTACAGACCTGCCCCAATTCTATGAGCCATCTTACAAACCTAAATTTTGAAAATAAGAATAAAAATCGCAGTCAGGGCTGCACTTTCGTGGCAGGGAAGCAGGATGCAGTGCACTCACTTTTGGAGAGAAATGGTGCGAATTGTCATCTAGACGCGAAAAAANTTGGTCTATTGCAAATTGAGACGCTTCTCGAGGCTGTCGCACTTACATAGCACGGGGAGAGGCATGAACATGAAGGGAAGGTAGCGATTGAAGAGGAAAAGGCACTTGACGACACCCCAGTCTGCGGACCATATCACCCTGACCTGTATTAATCGTTTCAGAAAGGTGGAAGACTGGTGAGGCCCTCGATATGTTTATGATCTTGAGTGTAACTCGCCTCAATATCGACGGTTTGAAGGTACTCCCAGACCTTTGGATGTACATGCATGACGTGGTGAACGAAGGCAGGAAAGACTGTGGGATCCCTCGCTTACAATCAAGGTTAAGCTTGCGGCTAGTAGACCATCATCATAGGTGAAAGTGCCTCATCGCCTCGATTACAAGGCTTTTAAACGTAAACGTACCGCTCGAGTACTACTAGGCGTGAATCCATAATCATTTCAGTCACGACACAATTCATTATCCTGTAACAGACGACCCGAAAGCTAGGAAACTGACTCACACCGGAGATCATTGTAGGAGTAGGTTTAGTCATGGTAGAATTAGGAAGATGACACGATAAGGACGAGGAGATGGATGACTGAGGGTAAGGGAGGTGAGGTGACACGAATGCCAGTAGAGAGTGGGCACGTTGGCTGGAGCAGAGTTGTTGATCAATACGCGCCTCATCAGACCCTTCGGTTCAACTTCGGCAATGGAAGCACCGTAGGAGGGGCGATTGTGCGCCGAGATAGGCGAGGAAGCGAGGGAGTCGGTTGCGTGACCCTTCACCGCCCCATCTAATCATGATTGCTTCTCGCAGGAAGACAGCTTTTGATCTCACAGAGCCTGAAGGAAGATCCAGGCATCGCGTTCTCGTACAGCCAGGATGAGAAGGAGCCCAAGTCGCATATCTATCTTGGAAGGTATGAGGCAATCTGGCAGAGATAGACTGGAGTACTTTCGACCTGGAGGCTATTGATAGTATCCCGCGGTGCTTAAAAGAAGCGTCTTCTATACGGCGTCAGCGTTGTCTCAGAATCTGTCATCGAAGCCAGATGAGATGACAGGTCGTTTCTCCTGCTCTACTTTCGGAGCGATCACAGTCAGTCAGTACTACCCCCGGAGCCAGAAAGTTCGGCGTCACTCGGCTTCTTTTAAGCAGGCTTCTTTTAAGCGCTATGAGTTACTATCGGCAGTGTCCAGGTCAAAAGTATCCTAGTCATCTCTGACATCTTGTTCAATACCTTCCAAGATAGACATCAAACGGCAAATTGGGCTCCTCCTCACCCTGAGCTTTGCAAGGACGCGATGCTTGGATGTTCTCTTACGCACTGTGAGATAAAAAGCTATCTTCCAGCGAGCAGCAATGATAATCGGGTGAACCATCAACGCACTCACCTGTCCTGGTGTGAGGAAAAACAGTCAGATGAAGAACCCAGAAAGCACCGCTGAGCTTGCGGCAACTCGCAGGAATTAATCGGTCGCCGCTCAAAGGCTGTACCCGGAAGGCCGCTTTCAAGCACTATGAGATATCGGAAGCATTGAACGTATTCTGCTTCATCTCTTCTATCTTCCCCAGCACCTTCCAAGATAGATGCAACGGAAAGAATCAATAGCTCATCTCCCAGAGCGGCGAGAGCTTGCGGCGACTAAACGTTATGAAATATCGGAATCCACTTGTTTTCAAACGGAAGCAAATGATGATCTAAGATCAGCGCATCTTTGGATAAGCGCTGATGGAGAAGGTACCCCTTGTTATCGCAGAGTGGCGGGTATCTTAACACGTCTTTCTCTCTCCCATGCCTTGACGCTCGAACGCAATAGTCCCAGCTCACGCAAGCGTATTGACCTGGCACTGAGATTCATCCATGCATTTATCCAAGATTAGACAAATGGAGATGAAATTCACATGTCAGATGTTAAATGACACTTGCTGAGGAAAGCCGTCTAACCTCGTGCGATTCTCCTGCACGAAGTCCTACAAAATACAGTCCGCCGTCTTGTTGATATCCGGTCTGCCTGCGTACTGCCGGAATTACTGTTCCGGCGTTACCACCTGTGGTTAAGTATCACATATGCCAACGTTTTGATGTCACAGAGTGAGACGTGTTGGGTAGGAGGGAGCGGAAGAGGCAAAAAAAAATTGATGATGAGAAGAAAAACACTAATTTCTAGGAAAACGACACGCACTCCAAGCAATCTATTCTTTATCAAGAACGGAATGATCGACGTGCGTAGCCCTCCCGAGTTAGAGTTGTGTTCTACCTTCCTGCCACAGAGCAGCTCCGGCCACCGTCGCCCCAGGTCCCACAATCACCATCCCAACACTTGTCACCACAACCATTCGAGCGGCATGCCAAACCGATTGGAACCTCACAGTGAGGAAGGTAACCAGCAACGCCGAGATCCAAGCAAAATGAAAGTCGTACTGAAGGAAAGCAATGACAGAAGACACTACCGTGGCTCGGGTGGGGGAGTGAGTCGGAAGAAGGAGTTGTCGGAGGCTCGTCATATCACCGGAGACGAGATGAGGCCAGACAATAATAAGATGGAGGTAAGCTGAGGTGAGGAACGATGCGATGAGGATGAACCGGGATGCATTCGTGGCTGAGGTAGTGGAGTGAGATTGAGCAAGGTTGGCGAGGCGACGATATATCCATCCTGCGAGGAAGACGTAGACTGGGAAGATTTGCCATAGGACAGTGACTTTAGGGTCTTGGTAGTGGAGGAGAGCGTATGATGGGATTACACCACCGAAGACGACGGATGGGATGATGCTGAGCACGTCGTGCGCTGTGGGTATCGCTGGCCGGTTTTCTTGAGCAGGGTCTGTCTTCTGCTTCTGATCCTCTCTCGCCCCCNAAGCTCGCCTTCGAGCCCTGCACCCTAACAAGTGATACAACCAACCCCCATACCGGCATGGTGACCCCCAACGTCACTACTTGTGTAGCAAGCAGCCAACTCGCTGGCCACCTCAACGACCTCCCAAGCCTCCCTTCATTACCAGCGGCATTCGGCGGCCGCAGAGCTTCCAGGCACGGTAGGACAACGTATATCGAGCTCGTCCCAAGAAAGTATTTGAGGAAGATGTAACCGATTGAATCGTTTAGGGCAACATGGAAGACGGACACCATGAAACATAGCTCATAGTCGAGTCGGTCAAAACCAGTGTATGGAAGAGCGGAGGTCGAGGTGTCCTTCGTTGATGGGGAGCAGTATTCTGAACGAAGAGATGATTCGAACTCGAAGAGGTGTCCGAGGATGAGGTAGGCCGATAAGAGGGTGAGTGCGGGGTAGATGGTAAGTGGGATAACACGGCCTGCCCACAAGCATGTTAGAGGAGTCGCGATTTGCGATGTCGATGGTCCACGCACCTGAGAAGACCGATTTCATTGGATCTCGTCCCATTTTACTCATAGACGTTCGTTGGTATCCTTAGCTAGAGACTCGACTATCACAGGGTGAGCACTGAGGGGTGTGAGGGGAAGAACCAACCTATAAGACTCGTCGTGGTTTCAATGGTGCAGAGTAATAGAGAAAGGAAGCTTAGTGGGCCAACGGCCGTTTGTTCTTGTTCTAGATTATATTGCAGCACCGAGGGTAGGTGACACCTGATCTCTTCCCGTAACGGTATATTGTATATATTGAACTGCTGGCTATGTCAACGTGTATAAGCAAGATTAGATGGAACTACTTGCTGCGCGTGAAGTTGTATACACCGAGAGAACGAAGGCCTGGAACTTCGGGTTTCACCGTCCTAAAGCGGTACAGAACGTCCCCAGATCGAAGTCTCCCAGCTTCCCGCCCCAAGAATAGGTGCAAATACATTTCCCCGGGTAGATATCCTGATGAAAGCTCGTATCACTCCGAGTTCGCTGGGCTGGTAAGACGGGCCCTGCCTAGTTATTCCCCATGTTGATTTCCGTTTCTCTTTTGCCTCCACCGTGAATTTCGATTCGTGGTACCACCGGCGAAGAGGGAGATCAGACAGAGGAGGTTTGAGAGACTGCGACTAATAGCCCCTACACTGTCACATCCGGGCTGCATCAGCCGGCGCGATGGTTCCCCAACGTCCTCCCGTCTTCATCCATTACCCAAGTACTGAAAACGTCGCAGAGCTTGAGGCAGGGCAAGATCACGCAAACTGAGCTCATTCCAATAGAGGTGGAAGTTGAAGCCCACAAAAGGAGGGCGTAGGGTGACGTGTCCTTCAAAGGTAGTGAGCAGATCCAACCTCAATTCGGATTTGGGGGGTGACCAAGGATGCATGAGCCCGGGCGGGGAAAATGGTTAGAAAGATAACGCGGCCAATCCAAGAAAGCCTTAGAAGGGAGAGGGGCCCACGGGAGAGACCCAAATTGTCGCACTCGAAGGTGTATCCCGCCCCGCCCCTTGGAGACGTCTCGGACCGACCGGAGGAGTTGTCTGCCAAACGAAAATATCCATTCAACGAGGGAGATAATAGATGTACAAGATCCCACATACGAGGATGGGTAGACAAAAGTGGATTGCGTATGACGGTCCGGCTGAGCAGGTCTTGCGTCGACGTTCTTGTCGACAGGCCTTTTCCGTTGCCACCTTTCCGCTGCCTTTGGCTTCCCTTGGTCCCTGCACCCAACTTCTAGATCGTCACCGCCACCAATGACCATGAGCAAGTGAGCGATCCCACTGAACTCCACGCCATCATCCCCCTCCCAACCTCCATCGACGCCGACTCAACAGTGGTTCCAGCTTTCCTTATCCATCACCGGAGCGATCCTGTGGACAGGAAAGCGTATTTTGAGCCCGTTCCAGCGAGGTACCCGAGGAAGCAATAGCAAGCAGCGTAATTCGGTGCCCAACGGGGAAGACGCCTGGAGCCTGTGCCAGCTCAAGACTGGAGTGTGGGATGACGTGTCCTTCAATGAAAGGTGGGCAGGATCGGCAGCGAAAGCGCAGGGGATCGGCCTTTGAAGAGGAGAGGTGAAGGTTGAGGTATGAAATAGCAGAGAGGATGGGAGCGAAGTCGATGATGCGTGGAAGGACGCTGGATGGGAGGAATGGGTCTGCTAGGGCCTAGGAGTGTAAAGGCCTTGAGCCAGCACTGCACTGTCGCCCTTCCGCCTTTGGGAAAGCCTTCATTCGGACGACCTTTGTCTGCTTCAAGATTGCACTGTCAAATGAATATCCAAAGATATCCCATAATTCGCCCTGGACTACTAGCCCACGAAGAGACGCTGGAACTTTGCGTTATCCTCTGCCGCTATCTGTCTATCAAGATCATCTGAACGTGCCTGTTGGATCTGTGCGCGCCCATATCTTCTCTAATTTCCTTCAGGGAGCTGATAATGGCGATTCTAACGCTCCAATACTGAAGGAAGGTGGAGTATTCAGCAAGGAGAGGCGATAGATGGTCAAGGGTGCGAGCAAGAGGCAACTGGCTTGGCGGACGACCTGATTGATGACGACACAGGTGGCGGTGTGATATGAGCATTATCTTATCGCACAGCGAGGGGAACAATTTGCTCTCTCTCTCTTTCCCCCTCCGCCCGAACCACTTCAGTCGTGGGCTTGGTAACCGTGAGTTTTTTCTGTCCTTTCTTTGGAACTTGGGCTTCCGGTTGAATAAATGGATGGAGGCCGACTGCCCACTTCTGAGACCGTCGAAAACAAGCTCTGACTCGTCAAGAAAGATAACATATAATTAGCAAGGGCTGTAAACTGGAACTTCAGGCCTAATAAAGATAAAAAGCAACGGAACAAGTCAAACTCGATGGCGACTACGAGCAAAACTGGATATCAAGCTGAATTCATCTCTAGTGCGCCTGGGATCCATGTCTCCACTGTCGGTTCGCTTTTCCAGTGCGATGGAGACAATTCCCCGCCTCTGCCCCAGGAATACCAATTCTAACATCTCCTCGTATTATATCACTGCGAGAGTTATGACAGGAATGCGGGTGGCGATGTGATAACTGCTCTACCTTACCTCAAATGGATGAGTGGCCAAGAGGACGGGGTAGAGGTCGAAGTCAGAGTCCTGATAGTATTCATTTACTTTCGACTACATAATAGTACAAGTGTAACGCGACAGAACAGACTGCAACTACGTATGTTCGACTTTTTCGGATGCACATCCCGCTGAGGCTAAGTACACCTTCTCCGTGTCTCCATCATTCTCTCGTTTTTCCTGCGCGGTGTGGATAATCGATGTCTGGGTGGGTATACAGGCGCTCGCGCTAGATCTTTGCTCGACATCAGAATTGAGGGTCGATTGAAGGAACGAGGACTCTGCAGTGCGGTGTGTGAACTGAATGGGATTAGTCAGGACGCCGTCCTCGACTTTGGGAAGTTGAGTGAAAGAGCGGCCAGTCGTGACCCGGAATATGATCATGTGTGGCGACAGCGCCTTTTGAGTAACGAGTGAGCAAATAGGATTCGTCGAGGGCCTTGATTGATTGAACTTACGCAGAAAGAGTAGAAAAATCCCTCGAATAGATAAAAGCAGAGATAGAACCCTGCGGACTTGTTATGTAATGACTCGTTCAATTGCTGCAGTATCGCTGCAATGATGCCGAAGACAGTGAGAGGGGCAGCGGATTCAATTAGAATGGCGATCACACCAGCATAGACTTGCACATCTGCTGATGGTAGAACCTTTGCCAAGGTCCGGCGTGCACGAAGAAGGCGGATTGTAATGAAAGTTGTGACAATGATGTTGGTTGACACGGTAAGGAGGGTGGAGGCCGCTGAGTACCTCAGATTATTATCGTGCTGAAATCCAGCTTTGAGGAAGAAAGCTATGTGTTGCGATTCCAGACGATTTGATCAGCATAAATTGTAAGTAGTTTGAGGCGGAAGCGACACAGACCTAGCGCAGATAGGGTTGTAATCATGGGAAGGATTGTAATCCACCAATATTCTATGCACACTATATAGCATCGATACACCTGTGGAAAACGATCGGTGAGCTTTGCCAGAAAGCTGAAAATTTTGATGGTACCGCTCTTACCAACAGTGCGTCGCCAATCATAATAACCACCCCAGTAAGGCCCGAAAAGCTCAAAAAATACTTCCAGTCTTTGTAATAGCTAACGTGCATTAATTCTCGCCAATGATCCGGTGAAGTGGACTTGAAGAGCACTTGAAAGTAATTCGCCATATCAAGGGACGCAATCAGGGCACGTAGCACTGTTATCACGAAGCTAGCCGCTATGTATCTCCTTCGGCCCTTCCTCTGCGGTTTCTGGGTCTCCAGAAAAACTGAGAGACCGTATATTGCCATGAAAAGGTGGATACCTGATAATTTAGGAGCATAGTGCGTATTACTTTGGTAGATTGACAGATATAGAAAGATTGACGTACCAATCTCCACCATAGTGATGGTGAGATTTGCGTAGGCAGCTCGAGCCATTACAGTGAGCAGGTGCGCTAGGCGATTATCGCTCATTGCAGTTTCTTTGAGTCTGACATGGAGTCATCTGTAGCTTCATTTGTGCCTCCTTAAATATATCAGCAACCGATTGCGCCCCCGTTCACACGGATCGTGAAATTGTGGATTCTCGAAGGCTGTACGACAGATGCTTTTTTAAGCGCTCCTTCCGTCTTCGCCGCACCTTTTAAGATGAAAGCAACAGACCACATCAATATTGCGTCTGTCCGGGCTATGCCAGTGAGAATATACGATGACTGAACCTTCGTTTAAGCTTTGTCTTTCAATAGCAGTAGATGACGATGAGGAAGCCCGTGGACGTCGGCGCTCAGGATCTTCTTTGTATATGCCCAATAAGAGAAGGTACTCGGAACCTGCCTTTATCAATCAACAGAGCCCCTTGGGGAAATCGTTGATTTCGGCCAGAGGTTGAGACCACGGGCACTCCATGCAAGATAAGCCTCGCACCCCCNTATGCTAGACCTTGAATACATCGTCGAGGTCATCCAAGTCGATGCAGACGGTAGAGCGACGCACCCCAGTAGTGTCAATGCTTAGTTGGGTGCTAATTTTTCTTGCCGGAGGAAGACGGCCGAACAAGGACCCTTGAAACAACATCGCCGAAGCAATGAGTCGTGACTTCTTAACCCAATAGGTGATGGCAACCAGTTATCACCAAACCTAGCACTTGTGTCCGTCAGCCGAATCCGAATTTCTAGCGATCTTGTTGCCGATTGAAAAATGCTTTCACGGTCAACTAGAGCATATTAGCATAACACACAACTGAGCCTCTGCTTCGCTATTGGCGATTCCGAGCCGTTTATGATGTTTGATTCGAACCACAACTGCTGATGTCGTTTAGTGTCGTATTATCGCTGAGCTGCTAGCATTAACAAGTCATCTCCCTCGGCTTGGTCGCCCATCCTCAGCTTGGAGAGAAGGTCCGAATTGTGAAGGGAACACACATCAGCAAGGCGGTCAGTGCGTATCAGATTTTCATCAAACTCCTCTCGGCTGACTCTCTAGTACACATTTTCGACATTTCTGTGATCCTGTCACTTCTCTTGCACGACATGAATGATCGATGATTGGGCCGATACACTGATGCTTGTATTCGGTCCTCTTTCGCAATTACGCTCGCGATTGATCGTTGGATAGGGTTGAATGGGGGAGATTTGTTGAAGGAGAGGACAGGAGTGACGCGAACTATGATCACGCGGGGAGAGAGCGCCTTTTGTGAAGTTAGTCAACGAAATAGCATTTGTTGAAAGCCACGATTACTTGAACTGACGCAGAATGAGCAAAAGAGGCCTTCAAATAAATATCTGTAGACTATGAATCCTGGAGCCTGGGGAAGTAGGGAAGGCCGTAACGGTTGCAATATCGCTGATATGATGTCGAAGATAGTGAGTGGGACGGCAGATTCAATCAGAATGGCGGTCACCCCGGTGTCATAGTCATAGTCAGGGTCATTAACCGGACTGGGTCCAATTCCTGAACGCCGGTGTTCTGGGCCTCAAAATACAGTACAAGCCGTGCATCCAATGATGACATGGGCTTTCCCAAAGTTCGCCTTGCACGAAGAAGACAGAATGTGATGAAACTCGTAATAACAAGGTTCGTTGGCACAGCTAGAATGGTGGAGGCGGTTGGGTGACTCATATTATGATTATCATGGTGAGCGCCCACAAAGAAGAGAACTATCTTTCGTGATGCCGAGCAATTGGATCAGCATAAGCATCTGGACACAACACAGACCTAGCGCGGACGGGAACATGATTGAGGGCAAGATTGAAACCCACCAGTATTCCTCGCAAACTATATACCGCGGATACACCTATGAAAAACGGTTGTTGGCCACGCCGGATGGCTGGAGAATATTTTAGTGCCACTCTCACTGGCAGTGCGTCCCCAATCATAGTAACGAACTCAATGCCCGCTTCGGTCACCAAATGCTTCCAATTTTCTGCATAGGCTTGCATCAGTTCTCCCCAATGACGGACTTGGATATTAAAGTATTGTGTCATGTCAAGGGACGTAGAGAATACACGAAGCACTGTCATTACAAAGCTAGCTATTAATATGCATCTCTTCTGGCCCTTTCTCTGGAACTCCGGAGTCTCCAGGAAAAAGGAAAGACCATGCATGGCCTTGAGAAGATGGACCACTGGAGCTGGTGTGAGCGTGGTGCGCGCTACTTCGCAGGACTCACAGATAGATAAGAACTGACGCACCAATCTCCGCCATGGTAATGGTAAGATTAGCGTAGGTGGCTCGAACCATTACGGTGACCAGGTACTCTGGGCGATCGTGACTCATTGCTGCTGCCTTGACTTGACCCTGTGCGGGACACTGATCTCTTCCTCCTTGAATACATCTGCAACCAAATTGTAGCTGCTCCAAGGCGGAGCAGAAGGAAGCTCCCAGCTATCTGCTCCAGGTAAATGTCTACACTGCTGGGATCTAGTTTTTCTGCATTCGGCAAGATCGCTGCAAAACGCATCCTTAGATTAGAAAGTATTGATAGTATTCTGCATTGGGCCGAAATGTGGTGCAAAATGCGATTATTTGCCTTTTGCAGCCTGCAATCCGCGGAATCTGGCGTTTTGTGGGCGGCAATACGCAAATAATAGTCTTTTGCGCGTTGCAATTTTGAGAAATTAAGATTTTTTGGATCCGTTTTGCACGCATTTTGCAAACCACAGGACATTTGGATCCCAGCAGTGCTACACATATTTCGATTGATGAATTGACGGAAACTTTTGATTGGTCTGCGCAACAATGTTCCTGGATGCGATGACCAAGGCTGATTTCAAACGCTATTTAACCTTGCAAGTGTCGGACGCGTCCCAGTACGCCGCCCCTGGCTTCCCCAAACTAGATTGTCTCAACAACTCGTCCTCAGAGCGGTGCAAGAATTTGGACCATATTTACACGAGATCGAGCAGTTGTGAGGAATTCGAGATCATGGGGAAGATAACACGCCAGAGAATCCTCCTAATGAGCAAGGCTGGTCTAAATGGAATGTAATGTGGGTCCATAATTTCAGGAAAGACGCAAGAATGGAATCCCAGTGCACGTGGCGACAAACAGAGTGACACGAGTGATCGTCACCGGTCTGAAGATTTCAATTTCGCCAGCGCGACAGTGACTCGTGAAGATATTTAGAGTGTGCTTCTAGGGTCACAAGGGGCTGTCACAGGGAAGAGAGCAGTTACGAGCGCTGAACAAAATGTCGATATTGCGAGAATCCAGCGGAGCCTCACTTACAATGGTGCCTTGACGATGGGCCAGGATACCGTCCGGATCGGGACGACAGCAGAGAACGTATCGGTAGCTGCACTCATGCACTCTTCTCACCGTTGACATTGACAATGTCAAGACTAACAACTAACCTCCGCCGAGATCAAATGCATACATGAAACTCTACGGATCATGACGAGAAAGCCTTCTGTTAGGTAAATCAACTCACCTGTGGATTTGTGCTTCTCAGCGATTACCAAACAAATGGTCGATGAAGATATATGGCCGCTTTCTCCCATGTCACGGGGGCAGATGATCCAATTATCGACGCCGGCGTCCAAATGACGGGCTCTCTTAACCCTTGGAACTTTGTCCACACCCAATGAGGGTTGTCATTCGGATTGAGGGCTCCTTGTAGATGTTGAACAGTGGGTCCGATCAATTGTGCGCTGATGTGAGCTCCTTCGTCTCCTCTTCCCATAGTCCGTTTGGTGGGTGGCTCCCAGGGTAACATCGTAAACGTAACATAACACTCCCCGCAGCAATATGGAGAGCTACCAATAAATATTGCGAGGAGCCGTCGCAGAGCGCCCGTGGTGCCTCTTCGTTCCCTTCCTCCGACCTGACCATGGAGATCATCTTCCTGGTGGACTCGATCACCATCGCGCGGTATCTGGAGTGGGCAACAAAGACGGAGGTGAGTGTCCTCACACTTTATTAGATATAGCACCATACTAAACAACAATGGGGCGACGGGTCATAGGCCATCATGTGTGAGTCGGGTAGCCCGTTGAAGTGGTTTGAATGCGCTGAGCATGGGAGAATGGAATGTGTAGTAGCTTTCAATGTCGCATATGTAAGTATCAATCGGCCTGCTACGACAGAATGCCTGACTGAGCAAACTCGCAAAGATATATTATTGTATGACGACCATCGCCGAGGAGGTATACCCCCCAAGATCTGCCTATGAATCGAATGTACCTGACCTTGCTCTCGTTCCAGGTGAACCGGATATGGTCGCACAAACAGAACGTCGGAAAGTTTCTGTTTCTAACAACACGTTATGCACCCATTGTGGCCATAATCTGTAACTTCCTCAGTCAGTGCTGACCTGGCTCGTATGCTGATCGAGGTTTCTAATTGATAGCTCATAGCCAACTTCCGCCTGTACTGGAGAATCGGAAACAAGGTATACTGGATGCTAGCTCTCCATAGGAGCTTGATTAACTCGTGCACTTTGTCCCTTAGGGCTGCATGGCGTTGGACGTGATTCATTCAGGTGTGTTCATCGAGTGCGTTTCTTCTGTTCACATTGCCGACAATTCGCTCTTCATCAGTCATGGATCTCATCGCAGCAAGCGCCGCGGAAGGTACGTCTTGGGCCTCAATCAAGCCAATGTCTATTGATATCTCCATACTAGCCACCCTCTTGCTTTGCCTATACGCCCTCCTCGACGCGAAGAAGGTCTGGTTCTATGTCTTCATGATTCTTTCATTTGTGAGTCTTCAATGAATTTGCTTGAAATACCTCTCATTGTTGCGGTATTTAGGCATTCACAGTGACAATACTTATCCTTGAGGCCACAGACATCAGCCATCAGCGAGGTGAGGACACTACTTGTGGTCTTTTGCGCGGTTACAAAGGTCAACCTGCAATGCTCAATATTCTCTGTCACCGTCATAGTTCTGTCTCACCAGTTGCTCCCTAAACATTGGCAAAGCCTCGGATACCCTTGCTACTTCGACTCATCGAGACAGTCCCCCATCATCTACGGTGTCGTCGCCTACATCTCGTTTACACGAACGGCATGTGAGTGTCTGTCTTCTGCCGAGCAGTGAGGGTCTGGTATACTCACTATTTTGTAGTGGCTGCCCTGTTGGCGATCGCAACCTTCCTTCATCGATACCGTAGATCGGGAAGCTCAATGATCAAGGTCATAAGACGTGAAGGGGGTCTCTACTATCTGTCAACTATCCGTGAGTTAGCGTTCAGTGAGATTCTTCGTCGAATGTTAACGACTTACTCTCTACCCCAACTTTCAGTCCTCCGCCTTATCGACGCCATCATCCGGACGCCAAATATGCCGACAATAATTGACCCAGCAGATGCTGTGACCCTCGCTATTGCAATTTACTCGTGAGCAACACCAATTCTTATCTCACCCTCTCAGACCTCAGATATACTTTCCAAGGCTTCGAGTCCTCGCAATCCCAATTCTCGCTAATCGATTACTGCTGAATATGAGGAAGATCAATGAGAACAACGCGAATACTCTTATTTCCACAATGCTTTTTACGAAGACGCCGCACACTAGGTTCGGGTCGACCACTGACCAGATGGCCTACGAGTTTGGTGCAGATACAAGCGACCATATGTGGGCAAGAAGCTTGTCATAGCCTACGAATAAGTGACCACTCTATTCGTCCCATTCCCTGTATTGCATGTGATCGCTCGACTCGTGATGGTCCTTGAGGCTCGGTACCGTCGGCCTGCGTGCACGAGTCAGGCTTGAGGAGAGTTCATATGCCGGGGCTCTCCCTTGCGCGCCCGAGGCTTTCCCAACCACCACCATGACCGAGCTCTCTACTCTAGTCCCGCTCCATATTCACAGCAGTGTCAAGTCATTCGACATTCCACTCGGCGCATTGCAAGCGCAACACCCTAACAAGCGCCTCGTCATTGGCGTTGCTGTAGCCAATCTAGTACGCTTGGGCGGACAGAGCGGTGGACACCATAGGGTTCTGCTCGTTCGGAGAGCGCCTAGCGAAGATGAATTCCCCAATGCCTGGGAGCTGCCAGGAGGAGGAGCTGAAGTCGACGCCGACAAGACCATCCTCGATACAGTCGTCAGGGAGACTCTCGAAGAGACGAGCTTGAGGGTTACAGCGATCACAAAACCTATTCGAGGATTCGAATACTCCACGTCGAAGGGGAGCGCGATTCAATTCAACTTTCTCGTTGAAGTGGAGGAGGCGATCGAGGTGAAGTTGAATCCGGAGGAGCATGACGAGTACGCGTGGGTTGGTTTGGAGGACCTTGAGAAGGCCTCCGGTCCATTCGGGCAAGAGTCTCGCATGGGGGTCATGAGGGATGTGGTGATTGATGCGTTCAAGAAGTTAGCCGAAGATCCATCCAATTAGGGCGAGGAAGTGAAGGACTCAGATGGATTAGTCGGTATGGGCGCCTCGCTCATATTCTAACAAGGTTTGATAGGACGGGCGTTGGGGGTCAGTGGCTGAATGCGGTTTATTCTAGTTCTATCCGTTCTATTTCCGTCTCACCAGTACGGGTAGACAATAAACATCGACTGCGTCACGACAATCTACGTCGGGACTCCGAGATCGATTGTTCGCTCATGGCGCTCTGCATACTAGTACATCGCACTCACCTCCTTCCCCGAGGCTGTCAACTCTGCGAGAACAAACTCGGGTGGACGTGGGTTTGACTTAAAATCCAAATCATTGTGAAGGAGCTGAGGGAACAGATAGATTTGAGGGACTTGAATGGGATGTAGTTATGTCATTACAAGCAAAGTTCTGGTGTGTAAATGAGCAAGTAGATCAACGCAAAGCGAGACAAATTTTAATTAGAAGAAAAGAGCACGAGAAGACTCAGGGTGGAAGGGAACGAAGAGACTAAGGTAAGCTTCGGCGGAAAATTGACTCTACCCTAAAGCATATGTACTTGTCCATGGAGCGTGCGGAAGCTCGGACTCTCAATAATTCGGCTCAAAATCGGACGAGATACTATTCTGCGGATCTTTGAGGACAGTCCCCAAGAGAAAATCCGTCCTCGAAGGGAAAGCAAGGGTCCTGCAAGCGTGGAGGGGTGAGGTAAGCGAACTGCACGATAGCTCATAACAGAGAAGAGTGGACGATTTTCAGATCAGGATTGAAATACTCTATATTGCTGATCTCGTACCTAAAGTGCTTTACGACATAAGGCTTAATATCACCCTGTCAATGAAAAGTGAAGTTGACAAGATGGTTAAATTACAGTAGCCTTCACATTTGTATTTTCTACCCACTACGCACGCACAATGCTGCACCGAAAAGAAACTGGCCGGGGAACAAACTGAGTACCTAGATCGCCTACTTCTTCTCTACGTTCGATTCATCTAGCTTGCCTTCGGTGATCTGAGTAGCTTCTTGTGCTGTGTGGGCGGTCGTTGAGATCTGAGTTCCGTCACTGGTTGTGTCTGCTTCGAGTCGTTCAACGTCGAGTTCTGGGTTCATGCCGAGCTCACGATTGAACGAAGATGATTGGAGGAGAGACGATTCAGCGGTTTGGGCGAATTGGATGGGATTGGAAGTAAGACCGTCCTTGGCGGAGGGCAACTTGGTGAATGAGCGGCCGGTAGTGACACGGAAGATGATCATATGGGGTGAGAGGTTCTGGAGACAGGCACTTAGTGTAGAATTCGCTCAAATACTGGGAGAGTTGAGCTCACGCAGAACGACCAAAACAGGCCGAAGAATAAGTACTGGGAAACCAGTTGTCCTTCAGACGAGAACGCAGAAGAATCCAAGATCATCGTCAATGTTAATGCAGCTGCGATGATTCCGAAAACGCTCAGCGGAAGAGCAGTCTCAATTAAAATGGCTGCGGCCCCAGTATAAAGGCGCATATCCCTTGATGGGAGGAGTTTCGATAAGGTTCGATGTGCGCGAAACAAGTGAAAGGTGATGATACTCGTGACAAGAACGTTGGTCGAAACGATCAGCAAAACGTAGGCGCTTGCGTACGCTTGCACAGCGCTAGTGCTCTGGTGGGCCGCAAGCAAGGTGAGGACTGTTGGTTTGTATGGAGTGGTTGATTAATAGAATCCGAACTCCTATCTGGGAAGCACGACCCACCTAGCGCGCATAAACTGGTGATTCCAGGTATAATTGATATCCACCGGTAATCCACGCAGATTACGTAGCAGCGATACACCTATGGAATATCAATGCGTGATAAGCTTCGATATCGTGATGATACACGCTCACAAGTAGCGCATCTCCTATCCAGACGAGAATTCCCAAAAGAGTGTCACTGAGCAATCGCTTCCAGTTTTGGGAGTTTTCTATTCGTAGTTCTCGCCAATGAGAGGGTGAGGTTGACTGGAAGAGCAGCTGAAAGTAATCGGCTGTGTCAAGGGAGGCGATAAGGGTAGAAAGACACGTTATAGCAAAGCTGGCCGCTATGTATCTCTTCCTGCCCTTTCTAAGATGCTCTGGTGTTTCGAGAAACATGGAGAGGCCATAGAATGCCATGAATACGTGGATTCCTGGTGTGGTGGACACAGATATTTAGAGTCGGTGTAAAACAGGTGGCGGTAAAGAGTAAGCTACTCTTGTCATGACATAGGTTTCAAGCGACCTACCAACTTCAACCATGGTCATTGTGTAATTTGCATACAACGCTCGAGCCTGTACGATGAGCCGGTGCTCCATACTATGGGGATCCATTTCAACAAGTGTGAGTAGCAAGCGTTTGTACAAAGCCCGTTCCTCCCTCCTCCTTGAAATAGGATATCCAGCGCAAGGATTGTGCTTCGAATCCCACAACACCGTCGAATCTTCAAGAAAGTTGGTGCTAGGCCATCTTCGGTAGATCATGCCGCACAAGCATTCCCAAAAGCATGGAATGAGCCAGTACCATCACACTAAACTTGTGCTGATGACGTCTCAGAAATATCCATCATGGCTACGAAGCAATTGCTTCTCTTCCAATTCTTCCTAATCGATGCGAGTCCATCATTGTTTGGGTGTTTGCTAAAGTAATGCAGACGTATTCGCCTTCTGACGACGCGTCACCAGGTTCACGTTACATCACCAAGATGACGGTTCATACAACGTCGATACCATTCCAGCATTTCAACGACTGAGAGAAGGTCTACCCCAATCTATCCTTACTTGCCAGGTCTCGCCTGCTCTGTTCAAAAATGACGTATGTGCTTCTGGGGATGATCATGACTCGCCACAGGTTCTCTAAGTTGCTTCTTGTTCCCGACACAAGCCATGTCAGCACGGGTGATCAACGAATAACTCCGAGTCATTCGCTAGGAGTTCTTGTCCGAGGAGGGGCCGAACATCTGTATATCATGTTTTCAATTGGGAAGCAACTTTGTCTGATGGTTCCCACTGGCAGGCAATATCTCAAGCCCGGTCAGCCACGAGAAGAAAGATGCCTTCGAGATTATCAGCGTTCGCAAAGGTCAAGTTTTGCCTGCGCGTCCCCTTCATGCTGCCATTTATTCACAGGGGGTACAGTGACCGAGTCGAAATCCCCAGCCTCCTTACTGGGATCTCGTGTGATTACTACCTAGCATCTACGGTCTGACTTCGACAGATTCAATCCATCACGATGAGCAGCGCGCGGATTACTCAAGATAGAGGCTCAGACCGCGCTTTCGTGTCTCTCGAGGGATTAGAGAGTTGACCTGATGCTGCAATCGTACGATAGAGTGTTGAGAAGGCCTCAGCTCTGCTGTTATCCCAAGAACGGCTTCAGCGCCGAGTGCAAGCTCGAATACAATGGTGCTATGAGGCGAGCGATTGACTCCTTGTTTATCTCGTATTATTCATTTTCAACTACGCTAAGAAGTCCCGGATGTCTAAAGTACCGGCCTCCTAAATCAGCAACTAGATTAAAATTAATGTATTGACATTCCGGACGTATTGGTGAATCCCGGGGATAATCAAGACCGGGGTGCTAGCCTCTGTGGAGGTCTACGGCATTTTCGATTCCCGAGTCTCGACTTCGTCGCCGTCGCCGTCAAGTTCAAGCTGCCGCTGACACTCTGGTTCTTCAGTAAAGGAGTGATTGAACTCGAGACCATCAGGGAATGCCTGGTCGATGCAGCTCGCGGCCATCGTCGTGAGTCCCATTCTTTCTCTGGACTCGCACCGAAGATGGAGGATCATTCGGGATGCGAGGACAGTATGGAGTGCGGCTTGAGGGCTGTAGTGATCACGATAGCTTCGCATAAGCTGCATGAAATAATAGATGAGAGTCGGCAGAGGCGACGTACATGGCTGTCATGTGTGAAAGCTCATGCTGAAGTTTAAAATGCCATGGCGAGGCAAAGTAAGCATGGATGGGTGCGTTTCATTAACGGGATGGAGACGTACAGCGGCAACGGGGAGTACGACTCCATTTAACAAAGACAGCACTGAGCATGTACGGATGATAGAAGTCAGAGCGAGATGACGACATTGGAGGATAGAGCTACTCACACGCGATGGCAACCAGGTAAAATACGCCGTCACGATAAATAATCTGAACCATCCGATTCTCTCTTGAGATCCAGTAATGCCGGAACCCAAACCATATGCAAAGAGCCGCGGTTACTATTCATATTGGGTGTGGGGAGGATCGGACATGTGGTCAGTCCAACAATGCAGAAGGAGAGAAAGGAGAGTCAACTCACAAACACCGTTATACACGAGGAGAGCTGCGCTGATTATCACGAATGTGTGCCCATGATCGATGAATACGCAGGAGCCGGTTGGCATTCCTGGTGTTGGAATATCTGGAAATTGAAAATGAACTCGCCTGATCAGTTCCTTTGGCTTTAGAAAGATAAAACAGAGGTATGCTTAACGTACATTCACCTCGACTAATATGCGCCTGATAACACCCGAACGCAATAGGGATCGTCTATTCGTACCGATCAACTCATTAAGCACTGGCGGTACCAGATGACAAGCCGATTCAGGGTATATTGAATATACTCACTAGGGCATTAATACACAAGAAGATGGTGAAATGTCTGCTCTTGTACGAAAGAGCGTATGTTCGGATGTACATGAAAGCTATTTCGAAAGGATCAGCGGGGGAGAGCGTTACGCAAACAGTGTTATCACCTTCAGCAATGGCCATGAACGACGGTATAGTAACTGGGTATACATTTTTAGCCTTCCTAGTTGGAGCAGAGATTTGGCTGCAGACCTGCCCCAATTCTATGAGCCGTCTTGCAGACCTAGGTNTTCAAAAAAAAAAAAAAAACGCAGTCAGGGGTCCACTTTCCTGGGAGGGAAGAAGGATGCAATGCACTCACTGTTGGAGAGAAATGTTGCGAATTGTCGTCTAGACGCGAAAAAAATTAGTCTACTGCAAATGGAGCCACCTCGAGGCTGCCGCACTTACATATCACGGGGAGAGGCATGAACATAAAGGGAAGGTAGCGATTGAGGAGGAAAAGGCACTTGACGACACCCCAGTCTGCGGACCATATCACCCTGGCCTGTATTCATTGTTTCAGAGAGGTGAAATACTGGTGAGGCTCTCGATATGTGTATGATCTTGAGTGCAACTCGCCTCAATATCGACGGTTTGAAGGTACTCCCAGACCTTTAGATTTACACGCATGACATGGTGAACAAGTGCAGTAAAGCATGTAGGATCCCTTGCTTACAATCAAGGTTAAGCTTGCGGCTAGTAGACCATGATTGTAAGTGAAAGTGTCTCATCGCTTTGATTACAAGGCTTTAAAAAATAAACGTACCGCTCGAGTACTACTAGCCAGGAATCCATAATCATTTCAGTCACGACACAATTCTTTATCCTGTAACAGACGACCCGAAAGCTAGGAAACTGACTCACACCGGAGATGATTGCAGGAATAGGTGTAGTCATGGCAGAGCTAGGAAGATGACACGATAAGGACGAGGGGATAGTTGACGGAGGGTAAGGGAGGTGAAGTGACACGAATGCCAGTGGAGAGCGAGCAATTTGGCTGAAGCAAAGTTGTTTATCAATACGCGCCTCATTAGACCCTTCGGTTCAACGTTGCTCCGTGCTCAAAATTAAGATTCAGCGGCAATGGAAGCACCGTAGGAAGGGCGATTGTGCGCCGAGATAGGCGAGGAAGCGAGGGAGTCGGTTGCATGATTCCTTCACCGCAAAGGACTCAGCCCATCGTATGAGGTCTTGAACGGAGATTGAGGAGTCAGCATGTCAATTTGCTCCACCAATTCAATGATTAGCAGGTGTAGTTTCCAAATCTGACTGTAGGCCCTTTAGCGATAGTGTCGTGAAGTGGATTACTGGATGTGCGCGACAGCGGTTACCACTTCAAATTCCGACCTTGTCGCAGGCCAGAACCTCCAATCGGGATAAGCGGACACAACTTGCTTCGAGCACACCGACTTCGGCAGAGAGAAGAGTGTGAAGAATTCTACGAGAGGTAGCCTTCCCTGACGCTTAGATCGCCACTCAACAGGAATGAAAAAGTCCAGATTATTCTCAGCTATGTCAACCCACTCAAGACCTCAGACACTAGTGACAGCTTGCAAAAGATCTTGGGGATGGGCACCTATTCCCTCCCAGGTTTGGCGTGTTAGTCACACCTCTGGCGTCGTGAAATTAGGCTCCTTTTACCCGCATCGAGTATGAAAAACATCCCTCGTCCTGAAGCATCTGGGTCTCTTGGCGATCTGGACTTCAGTCCGTTGGACTGAGCGCGTCTTTGCCTCATGGCAGTAGTCACGGGTGAACCTAAAATCAAGTGGTCACACGCTGTCAAGCCAAACAAAGCCCGAAGCGACAAATTTCGAACCGTCTGCCAGAGGAGTTGCCAGGAAGGCGCGAAAATGCAACATTTCGTTGATTTCTGATGCCGCCTACTCGCGAGCAGAATGAGTACCAGGTCAAGTTCAACGGGAGTCTACCTCGGGGTATAGTCTGCTCACTTGTACTGTGCTTAAAGGCTTGCTCCTTGCTCCATTCATTCACCACCTTGTATCACACTCCGAGTGTCGGTTTTTCATTTGACGAACTTCAAGCGTTGCTTTGGGTAAGGGGCATGGGCGCGGAACATGAGAAGCTATGCTGATTACAGCAGATATATAAAGACGGCAGGAATAGTCAGAGCGCGGAATCCGAGTCGGATGGCCGAATCCTCTAGGCACTTCCCCTCTAGGTCCGCCTCATTCAGCTTGGCCTCGGTAATCTGAATAGCCTCAGACGTCTGAGTGATCGCTGAAGTTTGCATTCCGTTGCCCTTTGTGTTTCCTCCGAGTCGCTCGGGACTGGAAGACGATTGGACGAAAGACGACTCAGCGCGAGTTGGATGGAATTAGAAAGAGCACCGTCTTTGGCGGAGGGGAAGGAGCAACGCAGAATATGATCGTATGTGGTCAGAGGATCTGAGAAAGGGGATCAGAGCAGCACTAAGTAGGAGATTGAGAGAAGTGAAATTAGACAGGGGTAGAAGAGCACAACAAATAACCTTTAGTAGACCGTGTAACTTGTAGATCCTGTATAATGGTGAGTCTGCCGAGAACTTCGGCACCACCTCCGAATTCCCACGACTGTCAGGTATCGCGTGCTACACTGAACCTTTTCTTTGTGTACCTCTCCTCTCCTCCCCGACTCCGATAACTATGCTCCACAAGTAGATGAAGAAAANGCGCATACAACTAAAAAAAAAANGAACACACTGAAATAGAGCGGCTCATGACGCCCTCGGAAGCGTGTTCGAGATTCGATTGGGTCACGATTAAGGGGTCGAAGCAGGATCGAGGAGTTCGGCCCATTGGAGATGAAGATTAATGGGAACGGTGGATAGAATAACTGCGGAATTGGGGAGAGTGGATATCGAGGAAAGAGAGGATGGGGAAAAGGAGAATGAGAACGAGGCTAATGTGAGGGATTGGTCGCCCTTCGGACCGGCTCTCAGGTGAGTGATCATACTTTTTGCAGCCACATGTGTCGTAAGATTTACTTTGGGAATGAGGCAACCAGCATCAAGTGAGACAAGCAAGCCCCCCCNTTCCAGAGTTCTGCCGCGTCTGTACGGACCTGATTTGGAAGAACTAGAGGGAGCAGCACCAAGACGACTCTTGTGCACCCAACCAAGCCCGAGCTACAGCGGCGAAACGTATTGAACCGAACTCGGGCTTTATCTGCATCTGTAATTTTCTTAGGCTTTCTACTATCTCGACGGTATGCTGCTCGTCCGATTTCCAGACGTTCAATTCAAGACCTACCGCAGTCGGCAGGTGGTGGTAGGATTGTGGTGAATCGGTACAGTGCGATGCGGTCAGGCTCGTTGCAAAGGCTGGAGTCGAATGACTTTCAGACTCTTTTGGAAGCGAGGGACGATACTTTGTATGTATTTCCTCTTTTCCCCTGGATGGCTATGGCGATACTATCCATTCGATTTACACATAGAATTCACGCTCACTCACTTCCACCTTGCCCAGCCGAATTTTCTATTCTACGGGCTTCCCATTCTCTTGCCGTGGTATCCTTTCATGAGAAGGCCTCGAAAATCCACTCACACGGACTTGTTCCCTCGTTCGGTCCACTCCTCTATGCTACCTCCTCTTTTCCCCAATTCCCCCTCTGTTATTTCATTCGTATCAAGGTTCATTGGTCCCCTACTGCCATCTCTACATAGAATTATCGGGAGTCATGAGTACGTACTATCGTCTGACATTGTCCCTCTGAACTGATGATGGTTCTCGTTCTTTATGACCAATGATTACCTCGAATGGCGGAGTCAATCCAGGCGGTCAAGGTCGAATATTTGAGTTTGTGGGCGTATCGCTGGGAACAAAAACGGGCAGAGAGTATGCGGGTTCGAGGCGGATTTGTCCTGTGGTGCCGTTCTGTGAGCCCTCATTCGTCGGGAGCGTCCAAGCGTAAGGAAGATCCTTTTCGAAGGCCGCTTGGATACTGAAACGTAAATGATCAGGGCTATGTCGGCCCTCAAGACATACAGGGGATTTGGGTGAACGGTGCTTCAGTGAAATACCATTCTGGCGGAACAGACGTTTCGTTCGCAGTGACCACCCACAGATGTCCGTTGACACTTGTAGCGTACGCGTTCTGGTGTGTAATGTACACCTTCCCATTTGGCTTTTTTTCAATATACCACGGTGACGTTCAATTGGACGATACCAGTAAGCTGTAGAGGAAAANCCGTCTAGACGAAACGTTCAACAACCTGTGAAGGCTCTGCATCGGAACCCGAGGTCTCTATGGGCGTGAGGGTATTTACTACCTGCCCTACAGCTCCAACAAAACGGTCAATCAGCTGGCTTTTGATACTGTAATGAGCGCTTTCTATCTGTGGCATCGCAAACAAAACGTTGGGTGAGTCGGAGCAAGGCGGAGACAAGCAAAGATGATTATCGCGTTTGTCGATGACTATCAAACTCGGGTATTCCTCGATAGTTTGAGAAGCACGAAGCTCTCCGTCTGTGAACGAAATAGGAGCTTCATGGTGAGGGTATATCATTTCAATGTCCTACATTTGTACGCCGTCGGTTAAATCCAGCACGTAATACTAATTTCAGTCCACTTTTGAAGGTCCCATGGTGTACACAACTATAGAACGGAGACCATACATCAATCGAGGCGGTCAAGGTCAAATAGCTGGCTCTCTGGGTGTATAGGCGGCTCCACAGGCAAAGATACCGCAACCTCGAACCGTATCTGCCTTGTGGGAGCTATGGTTGGCAACGCCCATGCTTGGGATGTCGATTCGGACCCTCCTATGATTCTATCATCCTGTTAGCCTAGTGCTACTGTTAGAAAGGCATTTGTGATCTTACACATATGTTGTCTTCCCGTATCTCCTCGCATTGACCAGGAACCATTCATTGGGCTTCGTCTCATTAGCCGCCCAGAGCAGGTCGTTGACTCTGGTTGCATATCCACCGTCTCGAAGTCGGATGGAGACCCGATTGTTGGGGAATGTTTCAATGTACCACTGGTAACAAATCCAACTGCATGTCGATGTGGCGTATGAGCTCGAGTACACAACAAGCGTACCTCTTGCGGTGTCTCTGCCGTGGACTCGACCGCAACGATCGGGAGAAGGTTTCCGACAGACGTTTGAGATACGCCAACGAACTGCTTGAGACTTTGACTCTTGATTGTGTACAGCGCGGTTTCAAACGTAGACATGTTGATCAAGGAAGTGACTAAAGAATAACTTCGCTGCGAAAACGTAGGTGGCCCTTAAATACCACGAAGATGAACTCCTGGGTCCATATTGATATTGGAATCCACGGTTGTCATCGCGGATGTTTATCGTTGGAGACACCCAATTCAGATGCGGGGTGGGCCAATGTGCCCCCAGATCTATATCTTAACGTTATTTGAGAATCCAGCAGATGCTCAGAAGTGTCCTCAATGAATATGAATGTATTACTCCATGCTGGTGTGAAATCATTTGACTGACCAAGGATAGTTAATCGGAAAATGAGTTTGTAGTCCGTCACATGCGTCACATTGCACGCTGCATCGAAGACCGATGATGCGGAGGTCTGCAGTATTAGATTCTGCCTCCACTTCCGATCGCGGGTTAAGTGTGTTCCGACTTTGTGAGCAATCTGGTAAATAGTAGTGTTGTGCTTTGTCGGCCATCTGAACTTCCTGCTGGTGTTGCTAATACCAACCTCCTATCGAAGTAGGAGCAGGACCCGTCCAGAAAGCGAAAGGCGAATACTTAGGCCGCGGCAGTGATTGGAAGCTAATCCTACCTGTTCCAAAGAGCCAGCAGACATCGCTGGATAGGACAGGACCGACGATAGCGAAGGAGATTTCGACGGTCTTCTGGTATTGGAACGGTTGAATGGCGGGAAGGTGTGGTGGTAGATGTAAATAGGAGCTCAATTGGCAATTGGAGTCAACAGAGCTAAGAGAGGAGGCCATGATCCCCAATGGATGGCGCTGCTCCCGGTGATGTCAAGCCATTCAAGGAGGCGGTTGAGATATTGGTTGAGTGGTTCGAGGTGGTGGGTAGAAGGACTCGTTGAACCAGAATACGGCTGTGAGGCTCGGTATTCGAGGATGGAGAGGCTGTAGTGTCTGTCGGAATGATGAACTTTGGCTTGTAGGAAGGGTGCTGAGGAGGCTGTAGCTGAGTGACGGTAAGCGTTCGACGTGGCGGAGGAAGCTGCGGGGCACGATCACCCGTAGGTAATGATGCCAAGTCTGCGGCGAACCCATTGCAATTGGATCTCATTCGTCCCATGAATAAGCACCCTACGGGGGCCGCCAGCATGATGTGCACTACAGGACGGGAGCACTGTACCTGGCGATAAGTCCGTTGTCAACATTTCAACGATCAAGCCCCGTCATTTGAGAGTCAAAGTCGATTCCGTCAGTCCCAAGCCTCGCAGTCACGGTGGAAAAGGTGTTCCGCTCCTCCTTCAAGTTGCCGACCCATTCGTCACCCCTGCGGCAGCTCAATGATGTCTGATCCCGGAAGACCCAAAGAAGGAACCCGAACCTGAATTCCGCAGGCATACGACAATCGAGCCATGCTGCGGTATCTTCGCAGCGTCCTGCCACCCACCAGAGTTAGTCAGAGTCGCTTGTTCGCTTCCATAGGGCCCAAGAAAGTTTGAAATATAAAGGATTTTGGTGACCTATCTCCCACTCTCAATCCCGCTCACCACACCAAGAACGCTCCTCGTATATCCTTCACGTCCTTCACGTCCTAAGCCACGATGAAGAAATCAATGTTCGGTATAATCGGTGACCAGTACACTCGCGTGCCACCTGTTTCTACGACCGATCTCTCGACCCAGACCGTTATTGTCGTTGGCGCCAATACCGGCCTCGGCTTTGAGGCAGCAAAACACTTTGCCAGGATGAATCCTGGTCGGATCATACTTGCCTGCCGGAACAAGGAGAAAGGTGCTGCCGCTGCATTCAGTAAGTTTCACCCTCTGTGTTCTGCCAGAGCAAGAGCTAATCACGTTAACAGAGATCCGAGAGGAAACCCAGTGTCAGACAGTGGAGCTTCAGCTGCTCGACCTCTCGAAGTTCTCTTCCGTTATCGCTTTTGTGGACAACTTTCTCAGGGACGGCAGTCGACTGGATCTCCTCGTTGCAAATGCAGCTGTGTCTACAACTAACTACAAGACGACTGATGATGGCTGGGAAGAATCGTAAGTCGTTCGACCCCGCATCCTCGTGACGAAAACTGATTGTGGATCTTCGTTCAAAGGCTGCAAGTGAACAACCTATCGACGTCCCTCCTTTGCTTACTTCTGGCGCCTCGCATGCTCGAGACAGCGGAGAGATTCGGTGGAAGACCGAGAATCGTCGTCGTAGCTAGCGAGGTCCATTATCTCACAAGTTTCGATGATGCCCAGGTCATCGACGCAATATCTTCGTTCCAGGTCCTCAGTAGCAAGGAGTATTGCACGCCACGGTGAGTGTTAGATCACTCCATTAAATGAGTCAAGCCTAACTTCACCGCGACAGAAAAATGTCTGTCCGATACCTTGATACGAAGCGTAAGTCGGAGGCTCTACATAAAGCTTCCATCTATCAAACTAACTGCTCTTCATTCATCACAGTTCTCAACGTTTTCTTCGCTCGTTCCCTTGCATCCTTGTTGAAAGATACACCAGTTATAGTCAATTCTGTCAACCCTGGCTTTTGTTACTCCGAGCTAGCCAGGGAGTTGACTGGAATCGAGGTCCTGTTCATGCGGATCATTCGAAAGCTTCTTGCCAGAAAGGCAGAGGAAGGTGGTAGACAGCTCGTATATGCTGCAGTCGGGTCGTCCGACGACCCTGGCCACTTGCAAGGTGCATATGTCAACTTGCACAAGGTCGATGAGCCGAGTGATTATGTGCTTGGTGACAAGGGGATAAGGAGACAGAATAAGCTTTGGGTGCGTTTTATTTCACACATTCTCGTTGATTGTGTGGTGCTGAGCAAGCATACAGGTTGATTTGGTTGGGGAGCTTACCAAGATTGATGGGCGTATCCCCTCCATCGTTCATAATTTGGGTAGTCTTTCGCAGTGAGAACCGGTCTTTCTTTATAAATACTTTTTGGTGTGCATGTAGCTGCATCTTCATTTTGAATAATTTGCTTTAATGACGGGTTTGAACGTTGTTCTCAAGCACGCCTGTCTCGCCTGCAGGCGGAGAGTCCTTCCGAGCTTTCACCACAGTTTGATCCCACTTAATTCGTGCTCTCTCTTAACCTTGTCCAACGACTTGCCTCTCGCTATCTTCTCCGATCAGAATTTTCACTAGCCTCACTGGTGCAGCATCTAGCAAATTGTCACCAAAGATCCATTGGCAGTGGTTGAGTTAGTCCTCAATGGATACAGATATGTCCCTATAGTATTAAATGCTGACAACTTCCCTTTATTTGAGTCTTTCCCATTACAGGGTGAGCAATACACAGACCCAGCGACGCAGACCTCGCAAAGGCTTGTACGTTCCCTACAAAAGTGCTTTACGGGCGTAGAGAAGACATAGAAGACGTAGGTGTTAGAGTTGACATACGAGCTCTCAGCTGGCTGATTTGTCCTCTCGTCTTTGTAGCCCTGGCTCGAAACTTGATTTTATGCGAGAGTCCTGCTGGAATAGTAGACGCCTCTCAAGTTTTGCACCAGTACCTCCCAGCTGGAGTCATGCGTTATACCCCTTGAAGAAGAGAAATTCACACTTTGTCTCTCTCTCGGTTGTGATGTAGTTGACGTTTCTCTCAAAGTGAGACTTGTTCTACTCCGAGTTGAACAGCACAAATTCTTCCACGAGGCAAAGATATGTTGAGCCCATATCATCGACACAGCAACACTGAGGGCGAGATCGTCAAGGGAACCTGACGCAGAGACAGTGAGGGGGTGAGCTTCTCATATTCAGAGTAACTTGAAGGACTGCAATTTAGTAAGTACCAGAAGCGAATCTCAAAGCTATTAATTCGCAAAAGATGCCAAATCAGACTCACATAGTACGAATAAAACTACTTGTTCTTACCTACCTGATGGACCTCGTGAAGCAGAGTGACTTATCAGATGCATACCGCAGGAGGCTTGTCAGCCAAGGATTCAAGCCGAGGGATGTTTTGCAAGTCCACACTGCGAATTCCAAACAGGCTGTGTCTTTATAGAGCCTGATGTGAGATTCTGGCCTTTCCCAGCAATGCTGGAATTGGCGCGCCCTGTCATCAGTTTGATAACACAACAGGCAATATCTAAATGGATTTACAATTGGGAACCCCAGACACTTGGAAGCAACCAGTGCTACACGTTGAACTTGGTAAGTACATTGACATCCTGACCTCTCAATCTCCATCAAAGACGTCAGGCAATGTGCTTGATTCCGCATGGTGAAGTGATCATGCGACCGACTAGCTTGCCTTATTTACTATCTCGGCGCACAATTGCCCTGCTTCTCATGCTTCTATTGCCACTGCACGGAACAAAGTTCCAACCGAAGGGTCTTATGAGGCGCATATTGATAAACAACCTAGCTTCAGTCAATGTGTTTATTCTGAATCTGACCCTGGTATCACTTCTCTTCCTTTGCGCTTGGCCACCCACCTGCTCTTCCTTATCGTCTCATCTTCCTGAACCTACCATGACGACGCTCATTCCTCCAATCGTCCCCGGCGTGAGTCATCTCCCTAATTTTTGAGTAATCATTTATATGATAACAACCTGTCTTGGGATTGAAATAATTATGGACTTATGCCTAGTAGTACTCGAGCAGTATGTATCCGCTATCTTGAAGCCTTAGACTCAAAGTCATGGGGCACGCACACTTACGATCATCATGATCTACCAGCCGCAAGCTTAACCTTGATTGTAAGCAAGGGTCTCAGATACTCTACTACCCTTGTTTGACACGATATATATATCCTTTGGAAGGTTTTGGATTACATCCAAACTGTTGATATTGAGGTGAGTAAGTTGCAAGCTCATAAACGTGTCAAAGGCTCATCAACCTTGCAACTGGCTCAAATGATTTATACCAGCCAGGGTGATATGGCCCACAGAGTGGAGCATTGTCACGGGCCTTTTCCTCCTCAATCATTACCTTCCCTTGATTTTCGTGCCTCTCCCCGTGCTATGTAAGTGCAACAGTCCTGAAGCGGCATCTATCTTTGTAATAGACTCATTGCTTTCGGCGTCTAGTTGATAATTCCCAGCATTTCTCCCCAACGGTGAGTGCACTGCAGCCTTCCACCACTCAAACAAACGTACACCCCTGACCGCAATCTTTCGAGATCCAGGTGTGCAAGGTGATTCATAGGGTCGGCGCAAGTACATATACCGAGTTTCTGCCTTGATGAAGGAGCTGAAAATGCAACCATCCAGTTGGAATACTGTTGTTCATGGCCACGGCCAAAGGTAATAGTAGATCCCGTCACGCGCCACTATCTTTCAAGGTTTTGACTGATTGACTTCTTCAAAATAGCTTTCCTATACATCCAAACTTACGTGCTTTCTCAGAAAAGCAGACAGTTCACAATCTTTCTGTGTCTCAATGCCCTCGTGAGTGTATCTCCACCATGAACCCGCTTGCCAGCGCATAGCTAACTTATCTTCATGGATACTGGTAGACGATCCCTATTGGATTCGGGCTTTATCAGTTGCATATCAGTCGGGGTAGCTGTACATCAGGCATCCTTCCATTTTATTCCTCTAAACGTGACGAAATTGACCGATGATACGACCGCGTTTGTTTTAGCGAATATAAGTTCAATTTTCGCAATAATAAACTATAAAGTTGACGCGGTCTGAGTCTCTAAGTACAAGAATAACTACGCTATCAATAAGGTTCACGCGGCTTGAGAAGGAAAAGAGTTAGTACTACAACTCTAGGGACACGAGAGTTGAAGCTACTCAAGGCTGTCAACTTGAAGCCGCCCCAGTTGTATTATACCCTGACCAGAGAAGCTACTTGAATTGACACCGTGCTAAAANGTCAGGCGGCTTGACTCAAGTGGCTTCAGAAAGTCTTATACCTTTTACACGCGACTGCTCAGACACTCAGGCGGCACGACCAGAGGGTCTAGGAATCAGCGGCTTCACATTAATCAAGTACAAGTGCTGGAGCAGCACGAATGGTCTTTCGAAACGACGAATCCATGGCTGGTGGCGCGCTGGGGGGGCGGTGATAAACTCCAACGCGGCGTGAGGAACTGAAGCGGCTCGAGTCCTGAGTCAAGGGAATGACCAGACCAACCGTTGGCATTGGGGAAAAAGGTGCAGGTGATGCCGGACGAGGCAACCATACCTGTCCAAGCGGCTTGAGACTAGCAACGAGAGTAGGGGACACGGAGCAAGGATGCCCATCCACTCTCAATCATCAGTCGGCATCTCACGTGGCTTCACCAGAAAGGAAATGGTGATCCAAAATTGGCATTCAGAGGTGCGCCTGACTTGCACGGCTACAATCTTGGCGCAGCCTCTACCAATACCCGGTTCTATTTTCTCTCTATCTTATGTTTGGACTCTTACTATTGGCTAGTTGCTTATCTATCACATGTGTCTCTCTGTCTATTTTTATACGGCTCAAAGTAGTATATATACATGCTAACTACTGCTCGAGCAGATCATTGTATCATCGTTGTTTTTATCTTTTACTCGCATTTATCAACGAATCTATCAAGTTTTTCTACTCATACTTCACACAGCATGAACTATCAGTTGATCTTGGAACTCAGGAACTTAAGCAGTCATAAGGCTTGACTACTTGGGATTAGGAACCTTACTAGCTGTACACAAGGGTACTTCTAGTCTGTGGAAGTTAACTATGAGAGAACTTGAGAAACCCAGTATTCTTAATTCACTCAATAACCCCCACTTACTTGCACTTTGACTTTGTGTGGCCTGACTCTCACACCACTTGACTTTACGCAGCCTGGGTATAGGTTGTGGTTGGTTCCAAGGACTCCTGTCCTTGGGTACTTGTACCCCAGTGTGCCAATGCGCCAAGTGTTACGATCCTTTGGACTTGTCTCATGGACTCTCTGGTCTCTGTAGTTCTTACCTCATGTACGCCTTGTGTTTGCCTTGTGGTTACCTCATGTATGCTTTATGGACTCATGTATGACCTTATGACCAGTACTTAGTGTTTCAGTAGCACATGTTTTTCATTTAGCTTACTCATAGTTTCATTTTGCTGACTGATACTTTAATATTGCTGACTGATGTTACCATGCCTTCATCATGAGGCATATAGTATATAAGTAGGCTAGGATAGTCTGTATTCTTTAGCTCGTTCTTAATAGAACCTCCCTAGTGAACTCCAGAACCCAGAATTACTAAGTTAGACTTAGTGCTTGAACCCCAGAACAAACCCCTCGTCTGAACTTATATGAAAGCCTCATATGAGCTTGAACTTAGTCTTGTAGAAAGCCTCACAAGACCTGAACCAACATTGTATGCAAATCGGATCTCATGTCAAAAACTTGAATACGTCTCATTCCTATATCCTTTAGGAGTATCAACGTAACACCAAGCAATTTCATCTGATTTGTACAATGTGACCGTGGGAGGTAACTCCTATTCTGGTACTTTTGAGTCCTTGGAGTCTGCCACGCAAAGCAACGGCCTGCTGAACACAAGTTGATTTGGTGTGTGTTCTGAGCTCAGCAGCACCGATCTCATCACTGGTCCCAATGAACCCCCACAACCTCTCGCACTTTCTTGCCTGATTCATAAGTAATCCCGTACCCATCCCATTGTTAGAATATGATGCCTATGCTGTGTAGGTACTATACATTGTTTCCTAATATGGACATCATTGTCCTTTGATCTATTGTACTCACACCTGATCCTCATCAAATCCCCAGCTAATTAGCTGGGCATAAGGTGGGGGTTTAACCAGCTAAGCAAGCTGGACTTGCTTAACGGCCACCAACAATCAATAATTCTGGGCAGGATCCCAGTTCAGGAAAGTGTGCCTCAAATAAAATGAACAGTTGACGAGGAGGGTAGATTAGAGTAGATTGCTATGTAGATAATGAGGTGTACCATAGATAACAACGACATGACGTACCATCGGAGGATCTTCTGGTTGACAGGCACAGGAGGGGAGGCCGGAACCATCGGGATGTTCTCCCTCCCGTCAATCAAGCCTGTCCCCTGTCATCACCGCTGTCAACTGGGTGCGCTTGCTGTCTCCCATGGCCTGTTCGTTGTCTGATCGATGTGTGAGCGCTTTCCTGCACTCTTCCCTCCTGCCATGTCACTTCTTTTGCTTTGGCACGACTCGGTACCATGACCTGCCATCAAATCTCTTATCCTCTCTTCCCTTATCACACTCATAATGCCCTTGGGGTCGAAGTCCAAGGGTGCTTCACGGCGAGTGAATGCACCTTACATTCAACAAAGCAAATCAAAAGAAGCTGCCTCATCCTCAAAAGCTATTTCTAATCAGCTNGGATTCTGAGAGCTTGCAGAAGCTCATGTTCAGGCAGAAAGGAGTCAAGCAGCAACTCACAACTGTATGAGATCCATGCCAATGGAGTGCAATATTCTAAAATTATCCCCCTTGGCACAGTGCTAGGACCGCAACAACGTGAAATATTCGCCAATCTTCGCCAGGAGCACAATCATGATGGGGGGAACTTCAGTGATGTGGCAGAAATCGAGGAAGTACCTGCAACCCTGAGCAACATCATGTCTCTCAGAGATGTGGCAGACACGGTGATTGATGCAATCTATGATCAGTATGTACTGAACTCAACTCTGGATCGTATCTGACAGTCAGGCACAGACCTTTTACTCATCTTCAGCCTGGGTGGAGGCAGCGCACTGCCCAGTTCCATGAAAACTGGGGCAATATCGACGACCTCGCCACTGCTTTCATGCAGTGGAAAAGTTCCAGCTCCTCAACTAGCCCAGACCCTCCCATCATGGCGCCCAGGCAGCCGCTACCCACAGATGCCAAGTTTGACATGGAGGTCATTGACATGTTCACATGAGAAACAATGCTCCAAGTCACATTGCCTGATGACGAAACCATTGTTCCCCACCTCATTGCATGGGGATACCTTCCGACAACACCTATCAAACCACTGGTCGCGATTTCCCTGCGAACTCTGCAATTCTACAAGGTTTTGCAGCAACAAAAGCCGTCTTTTAGCATTGAAGCCTTCACCAAGGTTCTGTGTGACTTGTACGAGGTGAGGAAAGCTGATAGAATCCTCTCTCACGTCACTGGCATGCACAGCATCCATATCGACGGCGCTGGAGCCAAGTTTTCAGCAATGCATTTGAGGTGTACCTGTCCATCACCCGTGCAATAGACAAGCGTGTGAACACTACTTTGAACCATTGCTCTGAGAACTGGCAGGTTCTCAATGCCTGCCCCGTCTGCATGTACGAACTAGAAGGTGAACCAAGTCTGCGTTACCACATTCAAATCTCGATGGACAGCAATGATTTGCAGAAATGGATGAAAGACAAGGGAACCGCAGGCGACACAAGGGAATTGGTTGACAGTGACTACTTTATTCCCACCCCAGAAGTTGACCGATGGGCCTCTGTCAACCCACTGAACCTGCATCCTGATGCCGGGTCAGATGATGAAGAATTGAGCGATGAGTTGGCCGATGCAGAAAACCCCACTGTGGATGACAGGGTCAAAGAATGCGTCAAAAATTGGAAGGCGACGCAATCAGACACTCGTAAGAAAGTCATGGGGATCTTCGATGAGACTGGATGGTTTGCATGCGCATGTCGGCATGGGATCATTCTGTGGGTGGCGGATATGGTGCAATCTGGAGAACAGTAAGTCATTGACTTGTCCCACATGCCATGCTAACAGGATTCAGATCAAAATACCCCCTGTCAGTCGTCAATTGGGGACTCGAAATTCTTGGTGACCGCCTTGCTGTTGGGTACAACATTGGGTGCACATTTCAAACCACGATCAAAAATAGCCTGCTGGGTCACTGTTTCAAGGAGTCCAACTCACGGTGCATGGTGAATGCTTACCACGGCTATGCCCATAACTTTCTGTGCCAAACTCAAAACCATACCAACAATGTTGAGGGCGCTGGGTTGGAAGATTTCGAAACCATGGAACACTTTTTTTCAGGTTCAAACACAGCAGCAGGGCTGGTTCGGCACACCACCAAATTCCGACGATGACTCTATCTCGAGCTTTACCTCAAGCAGGCCGACACTGACAAATATCTTCACCTTGGGAAGATGCTGCTTGGCAATTACAACCAGGTGCATCAGATCATTCACAAGGAAGGGATTAAGCTAAATGAGACCCTGAAAGCGGAGGGGATCAGCACTGAGGATCTTGATCGGTGGCAACAAGATCAGCGCGATTATTTTGACTCCAATCTTGGCAAGGAACCTGAGGAAAATCTGCACCGTATTGCTTATGTTGAGTTGTTGATGGAGTACTCCAAGGCACGGTAAGTTGATATTCAATATTTCAACTGTCCCGCTCACTATGTGTTTCAGCGAGAGGGCGCATTTTAAAGGAGCTGCATTCCTGAATGCGATACTGGATGACTACAACATCCATCAAAATCCCACACCAGAGACTTATGAGTCGACCCTATCAAAGACACGGCAGTTGGAAACACACCGTTGACGCGCCAGGGAGAAAGTGAAGGATCTCGAAAGCGAACTGGTTGATATGGAGCTGCGGCTTCATGTAGAAAAGCGTTGGGATGCAGCAACACCCAAATATCATCAAATTGTTCAGTACATCAATGAACAAAAGTACCACTGAGCCCTCGAGGATGTACAAAAGCTTGTTGTCCAAAGGCTCTTTGAGTTGCACCGATTAAATCTCAGTAGCATCGGTGTGTTGCATCTGTCATTGGATGACGAAATTTTTTATATTTGATTGACAGCAGGGTATAAGGCCTGAGTTGCGCTTGCCAAGGCAATGCGTACTCGGTCTCGCGCCATTCAAACCGCCATCAATAGATACAATTGCGCAGTTCTTGCTCTTGGACGCACCGATACTTTGGACTTTGCCTGCACTGCTCAATTCAACTTTGTGGAAGAATTCGAATTATTGAAGAATAGCCATGCCGATCTGACAGACGCACGCTGGAAGGAACCAAGAATTTGGGAAGCAATGAAAAGACATCAACACATCAAGAGGGCACATGAAGAGGTTGCAAGGCTTCATATCAAGATCCTGCACGTGTACTCAGCCATAGAAGCAGAAGAGGAGCATTTCCGAGATGCTTTAAATCATCTGAAGGCTTCCAAAGACCCTATTCACGCTGTTGTTGACGAATTTTGTCGTCGCTGATCCTGAGCCAATCGAGCTGTGATGTCAGGTCTCCACCAAATTGTTGACCTTCCAGCTTATCAAAGTCCAACGCTCACTTGTGGGAGGCGCAAAGGCGAACTAGGGGTTAATGGGAACGCTATGGAAATAGACTCTGAGTCTATCAAGGACAATTTGGAGGACACGCAGGAGGAATTCGAAGGTGTTGACGATGAGGCTGAGACTCAAATAGGCAGTATCGTTGACTTTATCTCAGATCTTGCAACAGGTTAGCTCTGGATTGGNTTTTTTTTAGTGGATATTGTATTCTGTCATGTATATACATCATTGGTATTGAATTATTTTGCTTCCTTTCAATCCATTGAAGTGAGATATTGAGCAGACTTCCGTGCATCTAAAGGTCAGCAGTGACTATGCACTCACATACTTGAGATCATGCGGCTGTCTTGCTGGGGATCGTTAAAATTTTTACATATTTCGATTGCTTGAGTTAAATGAAACATTCATTGGTATTTCACTCAAGGGCATTACAAGGGACTGAGTCATGATATTCAGAAAGTTGTCATTTGGCAAGTTTGAGTTGACAATGATTGACGTTGATGTGATTGATTTGGTGTGATTGGATCTGTCAAATGCGCCATGTGGTCTCATCGACAGCTCACCNTTTTTTTCCTTCTCGCCCTCGCTTCTGTTCAGAATAAAGACTAAGATTAGGCCTCAGGATCCTGTGAACTGACATAAGGTTGTGTTCAGGTCTCAAAACGCTGGCATATATCAACCAGGCACGCCATAAGTTTGGTAGCATTCATCTTCTATTAATGTTTCACATTGTTCTGACCATGTGGTCCATGCCGCCTTTGTCAACCTTCCTCCAGCATTGTCATTGGACAGTCAAACATGGCCACTATCCCCATTCTCATAGTCTGCCTGAATCAAGCACAGGCCAACGATGTTCACTACCTCAACAGCCTCACCAGAGAAGTTGTTTGAATGGCAAGAGCCGGCCTTNCCAAAAATCAAGGCCTTCTTGGATTCTCTCAGAGACGTCGACCCATCAGAGCTTGGTTTCAAGAGTGCAACATGGTATGCAGTCTGGGAGCTGCAAAAGGGAAACCGGGAGATTCATCAGACGATTTTCGCTCACTATGGGTAAGTGGTTCCAAAATCACCCTTCTTTGTCAATGTTGAACTTTCCCTCCAGCGATTATGCCTACCTTGCCACCGACGAGCTGGGGGCTGTCCAACATCATTGCAAATTCTACAGCCTTGTTTCTGCCATCGTCTGGTTGCTTGCTTGTGGTAACAGCAGCTTCCTCTTTAAAAACAACCTTGGGGACCATGCTGCCCCTGCTGATCAAAGAATCGCCTTCGACACACCTGAGACTCAGATCTGCAATCTCAACCCTAATGTCATTCAATGAGTGACAAAGAAGACATCGAGGAAGAATTGCCCCAGCCTCATGGTACGTGATCCATTCCTCTTCACCTCCTTCTCTATTCACATCACATCATGTTATTCAAGGTCCGTCCAGAGAGCGCTCAGTCATCAACCTTGTGACTCCCCCAAGTGCGCTTCCTTGTGAGTCCATTCATTTCTTTTAAAGCCTCCTTTACTGATATTTGATATTCTTACCCTTCAGTTCCTTCCCCCGCTGCCTCAATCAGCTCTGTTTTGTCACTGTCATTCTCATCATTGTTGTCATCAAGGACTGTCCAGGCGACTCCTCAAAGCTCCTTTGGCTCTGAACCTGATTTCCCAGCCCTCTCTTCTCAAGAATTTATGCGTCGCCGTGCCGTTGATGGGACCATGACTGGGACTGTGATGTGTGGAGGTTCTGAGATGCAGGACCTTGTTCTCCCCACCTCAACCCATCTCCGCATCTCTGTCGTTGACTACCTTCGCTCTCATGGGTACAATGCTGACATGGTCATCCTTGTAGAGACAGCACTCGCGGTATCTGGTTCCAACAAGGGTTTTATCAAAGCGATGGCGTTGAGGGGTCTTCCCTGTGCAGAGGCGGGTTTCATTTGGCGTCTCGCCTACAAGTGCCACGCTCTCTGATCACTGATTACTGATTGCCCTCATCTCTTGTCATATCTCATCTTGTATCTCATCATCTCAGCCCTGTCCCCTCCTTGTACCGTTGTATATTGCTGTTGTCCTGTCCCCCCACATGATGTATTTTTTTTCTCTGTATAAATGACTCTCCTCAATGAATTGTACATTTTCTCCTACCGTCATACCATTTTTTCTCATCATGGTTATAGTGACTACTGTCTCTCTTGACTGTATGAAGGTTTGCAAAGTCTCCAAAGGACTTAAGCAAGGGGTTCTTAACCCACAAAGAAGCAAGCAAACCCTTACTAGTGCTGAGAGGGCCGCACTAAAGGAAATTTGGGGGTGAAAACGCGTCGAGTGGAAGGAAGCTCTTGAAGAAGCTCAAGAAGCTCTACGTGATATTGGCCTAGCCATGCAAGCTAAGGTTCCTGGTCACCAACTTGACTACTACATTCGCGTCATCACTCAAGCCATCACACGCTCAACGGTCCGTCCTCGTAAAGGCATCAGCAAATGGAACACGTTTCTCTCAAAGGAGACGCATGAACTCAATGAACATGGGTATTAAGTGTTGTGTTCTATGTTTTCAATGACTCAACTATGATTCTTAGAGCGGGAACCAGGCACCGCACCCATCAAAACATCCGACGTCAGCAAAGAACTCAGCGCCAAGTGGAAGGCGATGTCTGCTGAGGAGCAGGACCAATATACAGAGGAAATTGTTACCTCTTTGAAGGAGGCGCGTGAAGTGAAGGAGGCAGGGCAACATAATTGCCAGGTGGCAGCTTTCAATGATGTGCGAGCCGTCGTTGGGCACCTACAACGTGAGGTAAGTGCCACTATCTGTCATTTCTTGGTGGCTAGCGCTAACTCTGTTTCAGATTGTCAATGTCAATCAACAAACAGGCATGGAGTTCATGCTTGTCGCTGTCAGGAAGGACATCAAGCAATTCAATGCCCCCTATGTTTTCAGAACGTCAGATCTCTTTGACAGCTTCTTCCACAACACCACTAAATTCACGCTGGCCGACTTAGTCTTGAAGCTTGAATGTTTCTTCATCGGAGGTATTGATGGTGAGTGATACTTCCTCCACTCAAACTCCTTGCTCAAAACACATCCAGGTGTTTCTCAAAACTATATTCAAAGACTTGTCCAGCTGAAAAGCAGGACCGCTGCCATCATCAAGGACAAGCTGAGTGAGCGCTGACGTACTTCTCACATCAATCCAACATTCTGATCCATTTCTAGACAGTGCTGCTGGTCATCAAGTCTCAAGGATGGTGTATACAAATTTTGATGAAGCCATAACATTGAAGCATGCCATTGTCGTCAAGGGGTGGCCCCTCCCCAAATTTTGCTGCCCCTCCCACATAACCTCCTGATCCGACATCGAGCTGCTGCATAACGCTTGGCAGAGTGGTACGGCCTGCTTTGTCAAGCTTAATGATAACGAGTATGAGCAATGGCAGACCCAGCACCTTGAGCGTCATGCCGCTGCTCAAGTGGCCCCGTCTCAGATTACATCCAATGGCAATGGTGAGTCAAGCGGTCTTCCCATTGCGAATGACATTCCCCTGCCTGCGGTCACCAACATTCCTGCTGTCAACTCCGAGAATGGTGTAACAAATGCCCCTGTTGCTTCCAAAAGCAGCCCTGCTGCCGCCCCAATTCTGACTCCTTCCCCCACATTCATGAACTTCAGGACGGATGGTGTGGTGATTCCAACAAAGACATGCAAGCAGAGGAAAGATAAAGGAGTCCCGAGAGGTTCCAGGAAGGGTAAGGAGAATCAAGTTGGACGAGGCTAGGCTACCTTTTTGCTATTTACATTCTATCTACATTGTACATTGCCATAGGATTTCAAGTTGTTCTCTGTCTCCGAGGGAGCTATGTACAGTGGCTCACAAAACCTTTCCAATGTTTTGCACTTTTTGAAAGATGAGTCAATATCATTTGAAATAAATTATGTAAAATTCTGAATTTATTCCCAGGCAAGCATCAACATGTTGTTCACACGCATGCCAAGTCACGTGCTGATCTAACCTCCACAGGAATCCCATCCCATTCCTTCTCCACTCTTGTCCAAAGCTCTCCAACACTCTTGGCTGGTTCTTCATATGTTTCAAGTCGTCTTTTGAGGTAATGCCATAGGTGTTCAATGGGATTGGTGTCAGGAGATTGTGCAGGCCACTTGAGGACTTCAACATCATTGTCAGAGAACCATATTTTGGCTTTGCGACTGGTGTGTTTGGGGTCATTGTCTTGCTGGAAGATGACATCTTCTATGTCATATCCAAAATATTCGAGTGTCTTGATGAATTCATTGCCCAGAATCTTTGTGTAGAGCTCACCATCCATCTTCCCATCAATCTTGGTTGCATACCCAACCCCATCCCATGTCATACATCCCCACATCATCAAATTTCCACCTCCAAACTTCACAGTTCCTTCTACCAGCCTATCACTCAAACCTTCTCTATCCTCTTTCCGCACATATTTCCTTCCATCTGACCCCAAATGGTTGATTTTAGTCTCATCTGACCAGATTACCTTCTTCCAATCCTCTATTGTCCATTCTGCATGCCTCTCTGCAAATTCCAGCCTAGCCCTCTTGTGGCGTGCCTGCAACTTGGGCCTTTTCTTCTTCACTACAGCTGTCATACCACTTTCCTTCAGCCTCCGATGCAATGTTTGAGTAGAGAACTTCTTTGCACTTTGATTGCAAAGCATTACTGCTGCCTGCATTGCATTGTTGACCTTCCCTGTGCGGATAACACGGTTGGCATAGTTAATGCTGGTATCGGTAAGGAGACGAGGGCGACCACCAGAGGGCTTGGAAAGGTTGGGACGGTGTTCAGAGCAAAGACGACTGATTGTAGCAATGCCATAACCAGTTTGATGATGAATAGAAGCTGCTGACTCTCCAGAATCTAGCAGATAAAGGATATGAGAGATGGAGGTAGAAGATAGTTTGTGCATGCTGAATAGGGAGTGCGGATGGCAGTTGTGGGGGACTTAGAGCAGCTTTACTTCAGCCTATATACCTCTAGTATCATAATCACATGATTTTATTTGGCTATATTTGCATTTATTCAACAAAATCACATGATTTTGTAGAATAAAGAGGGAAAAAATGATTGGTTACAAAACCTTTCCAATGACTTGCACTTTTGTGTGATGAGAAAACAGTACCAGAAATAATCAGATCAACACGTGACTTGGCACGCATGTAAAAAACATGTTGATGTTTTCCTGGGAATAAATTCAGAATTTTACATAATTTATTTCAAATGATATTGACTCATCTTCCAAAAAGTGCAAAACATTGGAAAGGTTTTGTGAGCCACTGTAGTTGACGAAGGCTTCTAGAACTCTTCTTGTACAATCGCAAGTTTGAGGGGGAGCTAAGGCTCAACCAGCAACAATAGTAATGCTTCACAAAGTGACTTTGCTAACACACAGTAGGGTTTGAGATACAACAGATAACTTTGCAAACAGAGGGACACAGCCTTGAGCAACTTCAACACAAGAACAATTTGATAAAATGCAAGTGACACAACTCTGATTGACTTCACAAACTTAAACACTCTTTTCTTGATAACAGATGGCTCTCGTAGATTCCTGGGAACATGGTCCTGACACGAAATACAAATGCTAGCTCTCCGCTAATGCTATAATAGATAAAACTGAGACATATATATAGGTAATTATTGTTTGGCACACAGACAAGAAACAAACAGATGACAGAGACAGAGAGAGATAAGAAACACAATCACATGAGGGTATTGAAGGCCAAGAGTTGAATCTCAAACTTTAGAACACAGCCCAGGCTCTTTGCAAACCTGTTCTGGATGTGGCTGTTGTTGAGTCCACATGGATATTCACCGAGGATTGCTCCTGGAGAGCGCACTCTTGGATTTGCAAACCTAATCCAATGAATTAATCTGAGTTTTGGATGCTTGGCTCCACCAAGCCATACTGCTTCACTGCTCTGCTGACACCTATCTCTTGGCTATGGACAGGCTGACTGAGCTTTGGGTTGATAACCCCATACACTTTAGTTGTGCTTTCCTGTTTTCCGTACAGGTTCTTAAACTTCAGATGATCCTCCAAAGCTCATCAACAAATGCTAATGCCTTCCAAAGATGGTAAGGTTAGCGCTTATTGACTTGACAGATCAACAATCATGTTCTCAAAGCCATCGGCTACTTCACGAAGACTTCTGCTTAGCAATGTCAGCATGAATTCCCTTGTAGTACACATAACTCCTGCTGATATCGTCCCTTGCCAGGTCAGGCATATCAGGTAGCTTCAATTCTAGTTGTAGTTGTTTCAGATACATTCACAAGGCCTTCACAAACTTAAAGTACCATTGTGAAACCATCTTACTTGTCTTTCTTGTCTCTGCTAGGTAGTCTGCTTAGTTGGCAATCAGGGAAAGCTCCAACTCTATGGTTTCCCACTTCACAAAGATCTTCTTTATACACAAGTCAGTTCACAAACATTAAGAGCTAGTTTGCAAATTTTATAGGGTGTTCATGCAAGCGGTGCATCAGTGTGAGATGCCAACTGATGATTGAGGGTGGACGGTGATGTGCAGGTAGCAAACTAGGGCTCTCTAACCAACAAAACTATAGAACTCAAACACACACACACAACCACAACAACACAACACACCAAATACCTTTGTGAAGATAAGGCGGGCAAGGGGTATAGGTAAAAGCTCTAAGTCTCATCGACGGAGGCTTCTAGAACTTTTCTTGTACAATCGCAAGTTTGAGGGGGAGCTAAGGCTCAACCAGCAACGATAGAAATGCTTCGCAAAGCGGCTTTGCTAACACATAGTATGGTTTGAGATACGACGGATAACTTTGCCAACAGCAGACATGGCCTCGATCAACTTTAATGCAAGAACGATTCAATAAACGCAAGCGACACGACTCTGATTGACTTTGCAAACTTGAACACTCTTTGCTCGATAACAGATGGCTCTCGTAGATTCCTGGGAACATAGTCCTGATGCGAAATACAAACGCTAGCTACCCGCTAATAATGATAGCGATAAAACAGAGACGTATATATATGTAA